>CM066031.1:38921630-38983179 GCA_033557465.1 Ichthyophis bannanicus | reverse complement strand
GCAGCTTGTAGTGAACTCACACCAAAGTAATTGGCCTTTCATACAGTTGTGAAACTAAGGTTGGTGTGAAGAATAAAACCTCCTTTCCAAAAAGGTTTTTTTTAAAACAATTTGCAGGTCTCTTCTTCAGGCAAACCAGCACCGCACTGCCAAACTTCTTCTGCAAACTGGTTTCCTTTCGTTCTCAAACCCAGGTTTCTCTATCTGCCATTCTAGACCAGGACTCAACCTACACTCTGTGTGCAGCCTTTCCTCCGACGGGTTAAGCTTCTTCAGGCTACTCTAGCCAAACTAGATTAAGCCATAGGCCTCTCAGCTCAGCCACTTGAACACAGCCTGCTCGTTTAATGCTTTCAGAAACCTTCTCCGTTACTAGGTTATAGAAAACAGGCAACAACATTCCATCTCTGTCTCTGAACTAAGCACTGGAGCACCTGGGTTTATAGCACTCTCAAAGTGCCCATGGCATTTCCGGTTTCAGAAAAGTCTTGGTTTTAGGAGCAGCATCCATGATGAAGAAAACCAGCTGTCTCTGGCTGCCAAACTGCCTAACAATCTGAGAAACCCTCTTTAAAAGCAGAATCTCTTTCTCTGGGTAAGGCTTTTTCTCTCATTCAAATCCCTTCGTTTAGAATAGTTTAAAAAGTCGGATCCACGCTCACCTTATTTTGTGGGAGATAAGCACCGGGCTGTCCCTTGCAGTCTGTTGGCTCAGGTCTCTCTAAAAATCTTTAAAGGTATTATCCACGCTTCCCTTATTTTGTAGAGGTAAGCACCGGGACCCTGACCTTGCAGCTGTTGGCTCAGTTCTCTGTAAAATCTCCTAAGAAACATTGGTGGAATACTCACAAGATCTGTGGAAAAACCCGTGACTGGTTTTGCCTTTCTGCTGGGAAAACTTCAGGTAAGGCTTCTTCCCTCTTGGACATGCCTTTCTTAGGTTAATCTCCCATGGGCCGCTCAGAGTGTCTTCCCTTCCTAGAATTCTTCTGGACCCAATTACCTATGAAGCTGGCTTCAGGACTGGAACTCCCTGTCCATCCTCTTCCCTGTCAGCAGAGGTTTCAGCGTCAGTGGAAGCTCGGACTCCATAAAGCACCTTCCCTTAAGGTTGCTGTTTCCCCGACACGGGATCTCTCCCGTTCTGCTCCCTGAGCACAATCTCCCTCTATCGGGCACACGCCTAGTGGCTGAGGCAGATTTGAGAGACACTCTTTGCCTGGGACTCCTACAGGTATTTTCCACACGCTCCTGACCTCTCTGGCTTCTCTCCAGTTTTTCTTCACTGGTTTCCTCTCCGAGCCAACTTCTCTGGAGACTTCCTAGATCGTTCTCTGTGACTCTCTGGAACTGGAACTGGCTCTGAAACTCAGCTTCTCCCTTCCTGAACTAGCAAGCTCCGGGGGTGTGTAAATGACCTGCAGTTTCTCTTCACTGCCTGCTGACTCCACCCACTTGCATCCCTCGAGTTGCACGGGCTTGCGTTACTAGGGAACTAGGGGCGTTGTCCCTTCCCTACCAGCTCTCTGTGTGGAGTTTTTTTCAGATTCAGAAGGTTTGATAACCACTAGAAACTTCTGGTTTCTTCTGGCCTGTGTTTTGTACTGGAGGAAACTCTGTATGATTTCTTCCTCTCTCTTATGCTTCGGTTCTGGGCCTGCGCCCGTAACAAGGTGCAGTGGGCATCGGATGCTAGGCCAAAGAAGGTCAGACTGCGGTGGGTTTACCTCATATCCGCGAAACTACCAAGCTAGACATTTGTTGTGGTTACCTCGACAATCATTCTGATAGCCAGCACGCACTCGGCTATGACAAAAAGCCATAGAGGTGTGAGCCCCAGTGGTTAATACATTGCCTCCCAAGGCAGCCAGAAGGGGTCATGGGTTTCAAACTGCCGCAGTGGTCTCCTTTTACTAAGCGTGCATGTCCAAGGGGAGCACTGTAACAGGCAAAACGATATCTCCTTCAATCTGTGCTGCCAGCCGACGTATTTATTATTTTATTTTAACAGTTTTTATATAAGCAACATTTATAGCAGTCGCGGTTCACAGTTGAACAACAAATACCCATAACAATATAAAATTGGATATTTAGGCTTACAGATAACAAGGAAGGTAAACTGGGTATAAACCGGGGAAAAAGCTATATACAATATATAGGTCAAATCAATGGCTTGGTATTTACAGAGATTGTAACACTTTTCACATTTTTACTGGGGGGGCAAAATTTTTTTTTTTTGTTCTCGGTTTGGTGCTATGTGGAGGGAGTGCGCGTGAGTTAAGCGAGTTCAGGAGGCCTGGGAGTTCTGCGAGGTATGTATGGTAGCTGGGAAGTGCAAAGTGACAATAAATAAGGTGCTTAATGGTCTTTCTGAAATTGCGTGATATTTCTTATTGGATCTGATGATGGGAGGGAGTTTGTCCATCCAGCACTTGGGTAGGCATTTTATTGATCACAAAAAGCCTGACTGGTCTTATTGGTTAATTGAAGTCCATTTTGTGAGACGATGAATGACTAGGAGTAACTAGTGTTGTTTTCTGGTTGCTAGTCTCCTGGATCTGTTGTCTGGTGCATGAGTGAGGAGATTTGAGATCGAGGCAGGAGATATTTTATTAATGGCCTTAAACGTGATTAGTAAGGTTTTATATGTTATTCTGCAGCTTATCGGGAGCCAGTGTAGATCGATTAGTATTGGTGTTATATGATCTCTTTTTGAAGCTCCTGACAAGATGCGGGCTGCCGTGTTCATTGCCAGTGATGAAGTGGACTTAATGTACTCTTTGGGAGGCCCTGAGAATGATATTCGCATAGTCGAAGTGGGGTGTGACTATTGCTTGGAAAATTGTACGGAAATCCTTGGTCTCCAGCATTGGTTTCATGTGGCGCAGTGTTTTTAATTTGTAGTAGATTGTCCTTACAGTGTTTTTTATGTTGCTCATTAAGATTGAGTTGATGATCGAGTGTCACTCCAAGGTGCTTTATGGTGGCCTTGATTGGAGTTCGGCATCTCGTACTATGAGGGAAGGTGGTGGAGAGAATTGCTTGTTTCTTGTGGCTATGAGTACTTCAGTTTTCTTGAAATTTATTCTCATGTTCTGAGTGAGGAGCCAGTCATTATAGCATTGAAGCAATTGATTAGTCCCGAGTAGTCAGGATTTGAGACATTGATCTGTGTGAAATTAGCACGTCATCTGCATATTGTAGACAGGATATACCGAAGTCTCTGGTGATTTGGCAGATTGGCTGCATATATATGTTAAAAAGCAGCGCAGATAAAGAAGAACCTTGGGGTACTCCTTGTTTCTGTTGAAAGGGTTCCGATGTATTGTTGCCTATACGGACCTGTTGCAATCGATCTTCTAGGTATGATTTGCACCAATCCCATGCAAGGTTATGGATGCCTTTTTTCGTGGAGTCTAGCTAGTAGAATCTTATGGTCGACTGAGTCAAATGCTGCTGATATGTCCAGGAAAATCATTGCAATGGCCTTGTGAATGTTGGTCAATCCCGCATATGAGTTTGTTGAATAGTGAGGTCATAAGTGTTTCGGTTCCATGAGCGTCACGGAATCCGTGTTGGCATGGGTCCAACGGGGCTGCTTGTGTCTATGTGCTGTTGTATCTGCCTCTGAGTTTCTTTTTCAAGTATCTTGGCTAGAAAGGGAATACTTGAAATTGGGCGGTAAGACTCTTCCTTCTTTGGGTCCATTTGGTTGTTTTTTAGCAGTGGACGGATTGATGTTTGTTTAAGGGCAGTAGGAAAAACATACTACCCTCATCACAGATGCCCCAGCCATCCTTCCATCCGTCTATCTGCCTCTGTCAGCTGTGTGGAGTCCTGTCCTCATGTGCAGGCTGCTACCCCATGTCCTGCACTGGTACCCTTTTCTGCATTGCGGCTCTTCATGCTTGCCTCTCCTGTGTCTGCTCTGCATGGCACTACTACTCCTCTGTCCTCCTATCATTGTAAATATCTTGCCACCTCTGCCTCCACTGGAGGTCACGTATTAAAATCCTCTTCCACACACATTGTCATTGTAGCGCTTTACATTAACAACACCCTGGCATCACTACCGCTGCCTCCTATATATTTGTCCATTTTACTGGCTGCCACATCAGCTGCATGCAGATTTGGCAGGTCCATCAGCTCCCATCTCTGCGTTCTTCCAGCAATGGCCCATTGCCTTTCCTTGGTGCTCTGTGCAGTGTTAGGGTTACATCTGTGTTTGCCCATACATTTCTTGCTTGGCACCTTGGGGCACCTTCCTGCCCTTGGCCATCATCTCCTGGGTCACCATAACGTCCTCAGTGCACCTTATACCTTAGGTTAGTCATCATATGTGGCACCTTCTGAGGCGACTTATATGGTGCCTTAACCTGATGGCGGCTCATAAGGCACCACCAAAAACCCCTTGTCAGCCTTGCACTGTGCTTTGCTTGGCAGCGTTAGCGTACTCCCATTAATGCCCTCTACATGGCCAAGGCATGCTTGATGGGCACTGCACCCCTTAACGGGCATTATATGTGACATCACTACATTACCTCTGGTACGCCCACCTCTTTATATGGCATGCTCACGTTAACGCTGCCTGTACCGCCAGTGACATTAGCGCCGTTTAGTAAACATGCCCCTTAGTGTGTGTGGTGTGTGTAGAAAGGAAGGGACAACATTTTGGCCAATGTATTATTAGAAAAGAACGAGACAGGATTTAGGCTGTCTGTTGGATGTGTGCAGAGAAAAATTGAAGTGTAAAGGTCTGAATGTCCAACCTGTGTGCAAATGTGTAATACTGGGTCTTATTTTCGCTGCAAATTTGGACACAAAAGAAATTGTGCAAAAGGAGAAAGCGACGAGAGGAGGGGGCAAAAAGAAGAATACAAAGACACTGCAGGAAACAGAAACTAAAGAAGGCCACATGGGAGGGGAGCAATGAGGAGAAAGAGCCTCAGAGGCTTGTAAGGAATAAAGAGCAGAACTTTCTTTTCCTGGACTGAGCGTGGCGGACCTAATTTTTTTCCCCCCTTCTGCTTGACACCATGCACAGTGTGTGTGTCTCATGAGACTGGATGGGACATTGCCTACTCCTGCTTGCCCAATCTCCTCCCATGCACAAGTCTCCCTAACCTGATGAGCAGAAAACCCTGCGGCCATTCTCCTGCCCTTCTCTGGAACAGGCCTTGGGATTCCCCTCGCTTGTCAAAGCTGGGTGGTGTTAGAATTTTGCTGGTTGCTAGTAGGGAAAGCAATCTTTCCCAGTGGCTTCAGTGGAGAGGAACAAGTGTGGCGCGAGGAGACTGGAGACCGAGTACCCTCCCCCAAAACCCTGCGAAAGCGAAGCCTGTGAAAGGGGCTGTACTAAAGCTGGGTCCATCTGTCGTCAAGATTCATTCCTGAGATATTCCAACTGCAGGGAAGGATAGAGGAGTTACCTAACAACCGAATGCCCAGGGAAGGATTAGATTTAGCCACCTGTTTTCCTGATCTATAGAAAACAAAGATATTATATGCACCGACAAGTTCCAACCACTGAGCCCAGGAAGTAAACAAGAGTTTCTCTTAAGGTGAGTGTCCACAGTGCACTCTGGGAAGGCTGTATAGTACTTTCCTAGGGGGTTATTACTTTATTGGAGTGTCACAATGGCATCTGGAGCTGTAGTCCTTGAAATAGGAGCCAGCAGCAATTACTGTGTGGGAGTATGTCAGATTGGTTTCTCGGAGTCTTGACTAGTACTTCCTAGGAGGGGGATATTACTGGTAGGAGCTTCCATAGTGCACCCTGCGGACACTGTATCCTTCCTAGGATGGATTCATTAATGGTGTTGGGAATGTCCACAGTGGCGGGAGGGAGCTTGTAGTCCTTCCTAGGGAGGGATGTGTGTTGTATGGTGGGTTTGTGTTGGTGTGTTGTGTGTTGTGTGTGACAGTGCAATCTGGGCGTTGCTGTTAGTCCTTCCTAGGAGGGATTTACTGTGTGGGAGTGTCACAGTTTGCACTCTGGGAGCTGTAGTACTTCCTAGGGTGTATTACTGGTGGTGGGAGTGTCACAGTGCAAACTGGGATCGTGGTAGTTCCTTCCTAGGAGGGCATAGTACTGTGTGGGAGTGTCACAGTGCACTCTGGGAGTTACAGTCCTTTCTAGGGGGATATTACTGTGTAGGAGTATCACAGTGCACTTATGGGAGAATGTAGTAACTTCATAGTAGGAATTAGTGTGTGGGATTGTCACAGCTGCACTCTAGGAGCTGTAAGTGTTTCTTCTAGCAGGTATTTATTTCTGGGGACTGTTTACTGTTACAGCTTGGAGGATTGCAGATCCAGCCTTTGTTCACGCTTGAGTAACCATCTCCATGCACTCTTGGAAAATCAGCCCAGGCGTAGGAGGGAAGGAGTGGAGGAAAGCATGGTGTGAGCCTTGTTGATTACTGGAAGCTTGTGCTTTTGTCGGAAAAGTTTCATCGGGGAGCGTGATACACTGAGGGAAAATGAAACCTGAGTAATATAGTAAGTAGAAGAGCAAGATAATGATTCTGCATGGGCCCTCTCGTCTGCACTCAGTGGTAGTGGGATGGGGAGGGGGACTGGGTGGTCTCCTAGAAACCGGGGGGAAAAAAAAAACAACATGAGATTTGAGCTTCATTCCAGGTCGGAAGGGGGGGGGGGGGATATAAGATAGTGAGGCTTTTTAATACTTTATATTAAACAGGAAAACAAAAAAACACTAAGGAAGAGGAGGCGAGTCAGATGCAGTGCCGAAAGGCATTTGTTACATGTATGGAAACATATTGTTGACATTATCTGTTTTGAGGTTAGATTGTGTAGTCTGTTTGATACAATAAAGCCTCACTTTGGAAAAAAAATGCCTCCACAATTTTGACCTTGGGGGCTCAAGCAACTGTTTGGCGTAGGTGTGGTTAGCCCGAGTGCTATTGCGCTCAATCCAACAATTGCTGGATAGACTGGAGATGGCAGCGTTGGAGTCTGGGGCTTTGTTTGTAGCAGATGCCCTGTATCAGGATTTCCTCTGAATCGTTAGTGGCTGTGTAGTGGCCTGCAGTTGGTTGTAGCTCTGGAATTGGTCTGCAAATATCGCGTCCAATTGTGCCTTAGCAAACTCTCCTTTTAAAGGAGGACCTGAAGAAGCTAGTAAAGGACCTTAAAAAAAAAATCAACGTGTAATCAGACTCTGGACTTTGTTACCGGAGGATGTAGTAAAGGCTGTTGGTGTAGCTGGGTTTAAAAAATGTTGGACAAGGTCCTGGAGGAAAGGTCCATAAACCATTATTAAAAAGGGACCCAGGATATCAATGCTTGACTCAATACAAGCATTGTGGAACCTGTGTCCTTTGGGGAAACTGCTAGGTATGTATGACCTAGATTGGCCACTGTTGGAAACAGGATACTGGGCTTGATGGACCTTGCTCTGACCCAGTATGGCATATCTTATGTTCTTATGTTCAATGAGATTGCCGGGCTTGTTCAGGGCACTCCGTGCAGTACAACCACCCCCCATTTACTCCACGTATTTGATTAGTGCTGTTTACACTACTTTGTGCTGGTTACCCCCTTCTACAGTATTTGCTGAAGTGCAAAAGTTCTTTAAATTTCCTTTGATTGCCTCCTCTGTGTCGCTGCCATGCTGTTTTGAATTTCTTCAGTGGTTTTGCTCCCACCACCTCCACTGAAAGAAAGCTCAGGCACCCTGTGATAGGAGATTCCCCTCTGGCCAAATGTTCTACTTGAGGTGTCAGCTCATGTCAGGATAAATACTTTCTCCATAGACAAGCAGAAATGAAGTCTTTAGATATGGGTGATGGCATTGTACAGAGTCCACACAGGATGCTCCCCAGCTACTAGTGCCCAATTTACCTGTTTTCATTTTTCCATGGAGCGTTTACCACCGTCTCCGAAAATTGATAACTTCCACCGCACCTCTGCCCCTTTAGTCACCAGTGATCCAGCTGTGGGTCCTGCTTTTTCAAGATTTTATTTATTCATTTATGATTTGTTTAACTCTCCTTTTATACCGCTTGTATCGGGTCAAAGCACTCTACATTTAATAATGGCTACAAAGTTGTTACACAAAACAATGGGAACTTATGTGCAGCACAAATACATTTTATATGAGTTAAACTATAGTACAGAGGAACACGTCGTATGTATAGCGAACAGCAACAGAATGGATGTGCGGATGTCTGAGCAATGGATAGGCTTGGGGTGAGTGGGAGGGATGTACAGGGGGAAGGCTTTGGGGAGAGGTGGAGAGGGAGACAGGAAAAGTTCATGTGATAGGTCCAAAGTGCTCCATGAATAGGATGGTCTTGAGGTTTTTCTGTGATATTTCAGCATTTTTATGGTAGAGAGTTCCAGAGGCTTGGTGCATGTAGATTGAATGCTGTCATGCATGTATATTGGCTGCTTTTGATATTCTCATGTGGTATGGTCAGTATGAGTCCAATATTTTCAAATAAACAAAAGTACAGCATCTAACTGTCGGTGCTGAACTTAACTCTGGATATTCAATGCTGGGGATCATATGCGGACCCAGCATATGACCTTTTCAACTGCCACCGAGAAGCAAAGAGGGGAGGCGGAGCCCTTATCATCACTAAAAAAGAGCTCCAATACTCGCTAACAAATGTAAATAACATAGACGGTATGGACATCATAAATATAGAAAATAAAACCCTTGCACTGTCCCTTATCTACAGACCCCCCTCAGCTGACCACAAAAATCTCACCCCCATCCTAGAACTTGCATGTACAGCCACACAGAGAAAAACCACTTATCATATTAGGTGATCTGAACCTTCCATCACTTAACCCACAACACACAACCAACTTTATGGATTCCATGAAAGAAATGGGTTACAACCAAATCATACAGATACCTACACACACAAAAGGAAACGCCCTAGACCTTGTATTCATTCCCACCCCATTTAATAAACACCAACTACAATCCTCACCTCTTATTACGGAAGTACCATGGTCAGATCACCACTTAATAACCTTCAATTTAATTTCACTATCCCACACCAACACTGAAACAACTCCAACACCTTTTAAATCCCGCTTTACCCACTTTAACAAAGATACTTTCCTAGATACTGTATTACCCAACCTTACAAATAACTCGACTGAAGTCAACACCTTAATAGACCAATGGAACTCAATAATAAAAGAAGCAGCAACTCCCACCCAAGTTTCTCAAAAACAATTCATAAAAAAGTCAGAAAAATGGTTTAATAAAGACCTTTCTAACCTAAAAAAGCAACTAAGAAAACAAGAAAAACGTTGGAGGAAATCTAAAACAAGCGATAATAAAGCTCAATACCTGAGTCTTCTCATCAAATACAAAGACACAATTAATAGATCGAAAAGAGAATATCACACAAAAGTAATAAATATGGCAGTCAACCGCCCGAGAGAATTATTCGCAATTATAAAAACACTAACAAGAACCCAAGCTCCAGAACCTGAACAATCAACGATAAGCGCACAAACTCTTGCAACTCATTTTGCTAACAAACTAAGAAATAAATCATCTAACACAACCATAACAACACCCGTGGACTTAAAACCAACCAATAAATGGACAACCTTTCAAGACATTGATCAAAAACACCTCCTCAATGTCATATCAATGATCAACACCACTACCTCCCCCCTGGATCCATGCCCCGTATCATGGATAAAAAACACCAAAACTGAACTGGCTATCCATATACAAAATATAGTAAATCAATCACTATCCCAGGGCATCATGCCAGATGCCCTAAAACTTACATCCTTACGCCCTATAATAAAAAATAATAAACTCAATCCTATAGACCCGAACTCATACAGACCCATAGCCAGCATACCGTTTATTGACAAAGTAATAGAAAAAATCATACAACTCCAATTACAAGATTTTATCGACACACATGCACCACTTGACTCACACCAATTCGGCTTCCGCCCATCTCACGGAGTCGAAACCTTACTAATAACACTCATGGATGACCTCATCAAAGGCACTGACACATGTAACCAAGGTTACATCCTCATATTCATTGATATAGCTGGTGCCTTTGACAATGTCCACCACAACACACTCATTAACAGACTCCTAAACCTAGGAATAGGAGGAACAATTCTACAATGGTTTATATCATACATTACAAACCGATTGATACGCGTTAAATTAGGCCAAAGCACCTCAGAACCTTTCACACAAGGACAAGGTATTCCACAAGGCTCGGCCCTATCAGCCCTCCTTTTCAACCTGTATCTTCAACCCATCACAAATATATTTAAAAAATATAAAGTCAACCACTACATATACGCAGACGATATCATGCTCACACTACCGATAAACACAAATAATCCCACCTACCAGAACTTACTAAACTGTATCAGTGAAGCAAATACTTGGCTAGAAAATAATAGCCTCAGCATCAACCTAAAAAAACTGAAGCAATGTTCGTATCAAGAAAACCAGACACTACTCTCCCTGAAACTATAACAATTAACAACACAATAATCCCAGTTAAAAAAGAAGTAAAATACCTAGGCATCATAATAGATCACACACTTAGTATGCTCCCTCACATAAAACAAACAGTGAAAAACCATATTCTATAAACTTAGGACCATTCAACACTTACGACCACTACTAGACACACATGACTTCAGATCTGTTATCAGCACACTCATCACTCCACACTTCGACTATTGTAATAGTCTACTTATCTGCCTCCCTCTCACAAATACCAATATACTCCAACGAGCTCAAAACATCTGTGCTTGAGTAACAGCAAAAGCTCGCCTCACTGACCACATAACTCCCATCCTCGCCGAACTACACTGGCTTCCCATAAATAGTAGAATATCATATAAAATACTCTTAACCACATTTAAACTTATCAACGGCATCTCACCCTCACATCTAGCCACTCTGATACATGCTCCAAAAGAACTTAGAACCCGCAGGCAAAACGCAACCCACTCTCTAGACATAAAAAAATCCATCCGAAAAACAAAAAAAACCACAAGCTCAAGAGCCTTCTCATATGCAGCCCCCACCCTGTGGAATAAACTTCCGCTAAGCCTCCGCAAAATAAAAGATCTCCATATATTCCGGAAAGAACTAAAAACATATCTGTTTATAGAACACTTTATAAATGAATCCCATCCATCCCGAACACTACACCTCCATAACAATCCGCCTTAACCACAGATCAAAAAGCCTCAAACCTTAATACACTTAAGAAAAAAAGCAACTCTTACAAACTACGATTAATAATGAATGATTAATGTAAATAGTTACAGCCTTACTAGCCAATGTTAATTGTATATAGTTATGAAAAAACACTGTTCCATGTTATTGTTCATGAAAAGTTAATTGTACATAGTTATGAAAAAACGCTGTTCCATGTAAAACCATGTTCATTATATGTTAAGTGTAAACCGCCTTTGATCTCTGGAAAAAGCGGTATAAAAGAAAAGCATAAATAAATAAAATAAATAAACATAAGATATGCCATACTAGGTCAGACCAAGGTCCATCAAGCCCAGTATCCTGCTTCCAATCTAGGTCATAAGTATCTAGCAGTTTCCCCAAAAAACACAGGTTCCATAATGCTTGTATTGGGGAAACCAGTGGCTTTCCCAGGTCCCCTTTAAGCAGGGCCGGCCCATCCATTGAGCAAGAATGTTTTTTGCACAGGGCCCCACGTTTCAGGGGGCCACGCGCAAAAAACATCTTGCTTCAGCCCAACTAGGTAAAAAAAACAGAAACTGGCTGCTGCTGCTGTCGCCGTGGCAGTGGCAGAATCGAGCATCCCGCGGGGCCCCCCTTGCCCTGCAGTCTTCCATTTGGCCTCAGCGTCGGCTGTCAGAGCTGCGCAAAGGGAGAGCTTCTCCTCTCGCGGCTCTTAATCCCACCGCGGGGCTGATGGGAAATCCCATCAGCCCCGCGGTGGTATTAAAAGAGCCGCGAGAAAGGGAACTCTCCCTTCATGCGGCTCTGAAAAGCCCGCGCTGAGGCCAAATGGAAGACTGCAGGGAAGGGGGAGGCCCCGCGGGATGCTCGATTCTGCCACTGACACGGCGGCAGCAGCAGCAGCAGCTGGTTTTTTTTTTTTTACCTAATTGGGCTGATGGGGGGGAGGGGGTTAGGACTGTTAATGGGCTATGGGGGGGGTTAAGACAGGTAATAGGCTATGGGGGGCTAAGACTGGAAATGGGCTGATGGGGGGGTTAGGACTGGTGGGCTATGGGGAGGCTAAGACTGGAAATGGGCTGATGGGGGGGGTTAGGACTGGTAATGGGCTATGGGGGGCTAAGACTGGAAGTGGGCTGATGGTGGGTTACGACAGGTAATGGGCTGTGGGGGGGCTAAGACTACAAGTGGGCTGATGGGGGGATAAGTACTGGAAATGGGCTATGGGGGGGGCTAGGACTGGAAATGGGCTGATGGGGGCTTATTACTGGTAATGGGCTATGGGGGGAGCTAAGACTGGACGTGGGCTGATGGGGGCCTTAGGCCGGGTAATGGGCTATGGGGGGGCTAGGACTGGTAATGGGCTGATGGGGGGGTTAGGACTGGAAGTGGGCTGATGGGGGGTTAGGACTGGTAATGGGCTATGGGGGCAGGGGGCTGACTGGAAATGTGCTGTTGGGGGCATTAGCACTGGCAATGGGCTGATGGGGGGTTAGGACTGGTAATGGACTGTGGGGGGTAAGACTGAAAATGGGGTGATGGGGGGTTAGGACTTGTAAGACTGAAAATGGGCTGTGGGGGGTTAAGACTGGTAATGGGCTGTGGGGGGGTAAGACTGAAAATGGACTGATGGGGGGGTTAGGACTGGTAATGGGCTATGGGGGGGGCTAGGACTGGAAATGGGCTGAGTGGAAGGGGGGCTTGAACTGCAAATAGCTGATGGGGAGGGGCTTGGAATGGAAATGGGCTGTGAGGGGATGGAGCTAGGACTGGAAAAGGGCTGAGTGGGGGGGGGCTAGGACAGGAAATGGGCTGATGGAGGGGCTAGGATAGGACTGGAAATGGGCTGTTGGGGGTGCTAAGGTTGGAAATGGGCTGTGGTGGGGGCTTGAATTGAAATGGACTCATGGAGGGGCAAGAACTGGAAGTAGGCTCATGGGGGATTTGGATTGGAAATGGGTTGAGTGGAGGGGAGCTAGGATTTGACATGGGCTGATGGTGGGGCTAGGAAAGGACTAGAAATGTGCTGATGGAGGAACTCGGATAGGACTGGAAATGGATGGGGGAGCTAGGACTGGAAATGGGCTGATGGTGGGGCTAGGATAGGATTGGAAATGGGCTGATGGGGGGCTAGGATTGGAAATGGGCTGATGCAGGGACTATAAGGGAGCAGATGATGGGTGGGGCTGGAACTAGAAGGGAGCTGATGTTGGGGGAGGGTTAGAATGGGATGGAGCTGGGAGAGTGAAATGGAGAGGGAAAAATATTTTGTGTGGGAGGGAAGACAAATCTACAATTGGCTGGATATTGGGAGAGTAAGTTGGGATTGAGGATGGAAGGGTAAAATTTGAGTGGATGAAATAGGAATGAGGAAAGAGCAAAAGGAGAAAGATTAGTATGTTAAAGCAGATGTAGAGAGAGAATGGAAAAAAAACTAAAAGAGAGAAGAAAGGACAAATGGACAGCAGATGGAGAGTTAGCAGAAGACACAAAGAAGCTAGAAGAAAGTGGCTGGAACAATTGTAACTGAAAAAAATGCACAAAAGGTAGAAAAATATCTCTTTATTTAGAATTTATTAACTGGAATATGTCAGCTCTGGGAAATGTGCATCATTAATGTCTGCGCTTTGTTTAGTACAAGAGGAAATTAATTTATAGTTGTATTTCTACAGTGTTGTACATTCCAAGTTTGGCTTTTGGGGTTCCCAGTTTAATTATTGTCTTCCTGTTTCTAAATTGTGATTCCTTGTTTGGTGATGGTCTATGTTCTGCATGTGTAACTGAGCTGAGGTATTCTGTTTATATAATTCCTATTTGACATTGCCACTTGTTCTCTTTCCCCAGTAGGTCATGTATTGTTATGAAATGTATTGGTTTAATATTTGCAGTGTTGCCTTTTGATAGTTAGGGTATGGTGCTTTGTGAGTCCTGGTAGTGCTGTTAGGATACGGCGGGTTTGCTATGGGTTCTAAATGGGCAGTGTTTGTAGTAGTTCCTAATGTGCCTGGCGGTTGGTACTGGGTTATAGTAATGTAGAAATCTTTTAGTCTTTCTTTATCCATATACTCATTAAGAGGCATGTTTACTAAAAGTTAGCGTATGGTAACATTATGCAAATATGTATGCAAATGAAGCACCTTATGCAAATGAAGCCCCGCACCGAGTCTCCGCACATGGCCCCGCAACCCCCTTGGGCCGCCCCTGCCTTTAAGACTGGTTTATGGACCTTTCCTCATGGAACTTGTCCAAACGTTTTTTAAAGCACAGCTGAGGGCAATCAACCACGGCCAACAGAATTTGCTTGATAAAAATGACTTTGTTGAAGACCCAACTTAACAAGTTTCGGCCAAAGGCCTTCATCAGTGGTCTAAAAACAGACACATAAATAGTATTACATAATTAAAATATACAACTAAAAAAAATTTTTAATATGTACTGTTGCGCACCACTCTGGTGGCCAGTGGTTGCCAAGGCAGGTGGGACACAAAACTATTATTATTGGATAGGAGAGTCCTTTTTAAGAACCAAGGAAACTTGGTCTAGTGGTTTTAAACTCCAATCCTTTAAAGCAACAATGAAAACAGAGTGGTAGGGATGAAAAAGGCTTTTATTCCCTTTACGCATGGGTTCATAAATGGTCACAACTGAAATAATGTCCTTAAATTCAGGCACGAAAGAAAACTCAAGGCTTAAGGAGAAACTGTTAACTTCACAGTAATTAGCAATGCACAAACATAGCTTCCAACTTAAAGCAAATTGGCATTCTTCTGCTCAATAAATCAAAGACATTCTGCAGATAATACAAGTGGTTCATAAGTCTACCAAAGACTCTGCTGCTGGAAATACAGAGAGAGCAATCCATTTCTTCCCCTGACAACTGTTCAACCAGTTCCACTTGCATCGGCTCTGGAGAAGATATGTCTAATTCAGTGTTAACAGTTTCTGGAATATTATATTCTGGAGCTTTGTATATTTCCCTTAATACTCTCCAGTGTCTTGGGCCTAGCCTGGAACGCTGGCCACATGTCACATTAGTATTAGCTGTGCTTTCTCTTTTCAGAGGTTTCACATTTCCTTCACAAGAACTTTTAAATGGCAAAGTTTTCTTCATAGGAATATGGTTAGCATACCTTTGATTGCAGCAGCATGTAGATGAAAGGTTTTCTCCTTTAGCTTGCTTCCTCCACTCAGAAGCTTTAGGCCAATCTTTTCTCTGAAAGTTTGGTTTATCTTTCTGCCCTGGAATCGATTCTCCTGGTAAGTGCCTGCTTCTGAAACAGCCCAAAACCTGGCTTCCGTGCTCAGCCTGGCTTTTCCTTCCCAGCTGATTCTCAGGTGGTTCCTGCTTACAATCAGTGTAGTGCTTTCTCCTCTGCCAGCAAACAGCTTTCTCTCCACCATGAGCCGGTCCTACCTTGGCTCCTTGTGGCTTCCTGTTAGTTCCTGGAAGTCTCCTGTCAGCTTCTGGAGATTCTCTGTTAGCTCCTCATGGCTTCCTCTGCCAGCAAACAGCTTCCACTCCAGCTTGACCTGGTCCTCCTCCAGCTTGATCCGGTCCTTCTCTGGTTTGACCTGGTCCTCCTCCGGTTTGACCTGGTCCTCCTCCTTTGGCTTGAACCCCTCCTTCCTTATAAAGGAGTCCTGCCTTTGAGGTACGTGAATTGTTTGTCAGCTGCTCCTGACCAGCTGGGCATGGCCCTTCAGCCTTTCTGAATGCACTCCTGCTCCCTCTATCTGGTCCCTGTGAATATTGTACTATGTGCACATCTTTTCCTTGCTGACAAACAGCTTCTTTTTTTCTATCTTGGCTTTCATCAACCCTCGCTGCATGACAGTACATAAATAAATACATTAATAAATAGTTAAAAACATTACCAAATAACCACATAGAATGTGTATGAAACACATCTACGGGGTGGAGCGACCACTCTTCCAAATCTGGAACATAGTAAAAATACATGTATGAATAAATAAAACTTTAAAGGTATACAAATAACACAAATCATATACATATGGTCAAAACAAAGGAAACCAATTAACAAAGGAAAAACTTGGGAAGGTCAATATCAATCCACATTTAAAAATACATGGTTAAAAATATAGCTTAAGAATGATTAGACTGTAGCAAGGATAAAACAACATGCACCTAAAAATATACAAAAAGAATGTATACGATGTAAAATAAAACATTATACAGAAAAACTTGCTGCCACAGTAATAGACGGCTGAAGGAATGCAAGAAGCACATTCGTTACCACAAATATCTAAACAGTTGCTATTTAATGAGCATGTCGATTGAAAAAACACACAATTCCAGAACACAACAATTTAAAAACCTAATTAAAACATTCATAACAATGACTGCCAACTGTGTGTGCAAAAAAATGCTAATTGTATAATGGCAAACAAGCGTGCACAACTGTATACTATAAGTATATATGAAAGGTAGACTAGCAAACTGTACCCCATCTCATAAGAACATAAGAATATAAGATATGCCATACTGGGTCAGACCAAGGTCCATCAAGCCCAGTATCCTGTTTCCAACAGTGGCCAATCTAGGTCATACGTACCTAGCAGTTTCCCCAAAAGACACAGGTTCCGCAATGCTTGTACTGGGCCAAGCATTGATATCCTGGGTCCCTTCTTAATAATGGTTTATGGACCTTTCCTCCAGGAACTTGTCCAAACCTTTATTAAACCCAGCTACACTAACAGCCTTTACTACATCCTCCGGTAACAAATTCCAGAGTTTGATTACATGTTGAGTGAAGAAATATTTTCTTTTATTAGTTTTAAATAGTTTACCCTGTAGTTTCATGGCATATCCCCTAGTCTTTCTATATTCTGATAACGTAAACAATCGATCTACGTTTACCCGTTCATTAATTTATAGACTTCTATCATATCTCCCCTCAGCCGTCTCTTTTCCATGTTAAAGAGCCCTAACCTTTTTAGCCTTTCTTCATAGGAGTATCCTTCCATCCCCTTTACCATTTTGGTGGCTCTTCTCTGAACCTTTTCTAATAACGCTATATCCTTTTTAAGATACGGCGACCAGAATTGCACACAATATTCAAGGTGCGGTCTCACGATGGAACGACATAGAGGCATTATAATATCTTTTGTTTTATTTTCCATTCCTTTCCTTATGATACCTAGCATTCTATTTGCTCTCTAGGCCGCCGCTGCACACTGGGCCGAGGGTTTTAACATGCTATCCACAATGACGCCTAAATCTTTTTCCTGGGTGGTGGTTCCTAATGTGGAACCTTGCATTGTGTAACCATAGTTGTTCCTCCCTAGGTGCATAACTTTGCACTTGTCCACATTAAGGGGTATGTTTACTAAACTGTGGTAATCGTGAATAACGCACGTAACGTACACTTAACGATCAATGCCCAATGTTATCATTGTTGCCCAGCTTGGTTATGGGTGTTTGCCCCTTTTTTCGAGGTCTTTTTTGAGGTTTATGTACACTTTTGTCTCCATACAAGGTAAATGAACCCACAGTACAATTGTGCAGAGCAGGGTTTCTGACTCGTCAGGCCAGTTTTCCTATCTCCAGGGACTGCACTGTCTCTGTGGCCACAGTGTGGTGCAACGGACACAGCCAGTGCCTGTAAGACCAAAGGGTCACAGGTTCAAATCCCAGCTGGGGCTCCTGCCAACCCAGTCCCCATAGTTTTACCCACCACTAAACAGTGATAGTAAAGACACTCCTTTATTGCGGAGAACATACGCATGGTTAATACGCCTATATTTTACCACACCAAACACAGACACCATAAACAGGCGCATTACCTAGAGCAGAGTCCCGCAAATGCAGTCCTGGCGGGCCCCACACCATTCAGGTTCCATGCTGCCTCTAATAAAGATGCCTGTGCTGCATATCTATGCACCACCCCCATGGTATGCAGATGTAGCTCATGCATATTTATGAGGGACAGCATGAAAACATGAACAGTGTTTGGAACACCAGGACTGGAGTTGGGAAACTCTGCCGCAAAGCAGCAGCCAATAGGGGCAGACACACCCACACACACACCCACAGGCCCCATTGGCCAATGCCTCCTGGAGAGGCAGGACATTGGGCCCTGCCTGTATCTCCCAATACTAGCAGTTGCATACCTTAGCAATGCCACCCTACACTTGAGTATATGGTACACAGCTATCAAACGTTTCCTATGATAACTGGCAGATATCAATTCCTACGTTAAGCACATTTTGCTCATTGAGCCCCACCATAACAATCATTCTGATGTCTGCGGTGTGTGCTGCAGGTCTGGTCTCTGATAGTGTTTACCACCCTGGGGAGTGACCCCCAACAGTATTGCATACCATATCCATGCCTGTACTGTGCCCAGGACTGGTGTGGTGGGTATGGCTGCTGAACACCTCTATAGTAGCACAATGCTGGCATAGATGTGGGGGTGTCTGTCTGTCTATCCAGTGTGTGGTGGCTGCAAACACCTTCCACAGCCCACACTGCCAGCCATGTTGCCAGTATTGGGCTGCCAATGTACATAATGAGGAGCAAGGTACCATGGGTATAGGCCGGACAGGGTGGCCTGGCCAGAGTGCATCTGCACAGGGCATAGGGCACTGACTGGGACATTTTAGTGCCCGGCCACCACCTACACAGACAGGGTGACCTCAGTATGTCCTGCTGAGAGATCACTCTCACCCTGACTGTGCAGTGACCACAGCATTGCTAGGCACCCCCATAGTGCTATATAGTATTTCTCTCATGTGATAGATATGGGTTTCCTTTTGGGGCCCAGTCACTGATTTATCTGCTTGCTGTGTATGCTGACATCCCAGTTCTGGGTGCATGCATCTCCACTGGGCACATGCACTATGGACTAACTAGCAGGCTGTTTGCAGCTGGTATGTGTCTTGATGGAGTGGCTTGCAGGGTGCAATGGCTGATGGCTTGCAGCAGGAGCATATCAGATAGTGGTGGGGTGCAGCTTACCATATCCAGGTCTAATGTCTGTCTGCTATTGTGTTATGGATGTGTACAGAGCTGCATTGACTGCCCTGTGGGGTGTCTGTTCCTCAGCAGGACTGGGGTTGATGTTCCCCTCTACTGCCACCTTTGCAGGGAGGTAGAATGTGGATCTATTGTTAGGAGACCCTGTTTGCAGCCCTCGGCCCTGGGGGAGGGGGGTGGTGGTACATGGGCCACCTAGGGGTCCATGGGGGCTACATCTGACTGAAACAGACAGAGATATCCAAGGTGTGTCTGCAGAAACTACCTATCTCACACATTAACACTGCTTTGGAACTGCACCATGGCCTCTTTCAGCCATGGACGGTGCTGTGGACCTGGAGCTGGGCGCCTCACTGCACCCTCAGGGTGAGCACAGTACCCGCACAATGTGACGGTGTGTAGCTACTCTGTGCCAGTACAACACACGGTCAGTACCCCCTACAAGGCCGAGGTGCTGTGGGGGTGCACATGGTCACTTCCCCCTACCAGGCCGAGGTGCTGTGGGGTTGCATTCCCCATGGTGTGTATCTGTGGACAGCTGATTTGCATATGCAGTGTATCATGGGTGTGACTGGCACAATCCAACCCTGGGAAAATCCAGCACCTGCTCACAGGCTCTGATAAACGATAGGCCATCACACGTACATCTGTTAGCATAATGCATAGGTGCAAGACACCCTAAAGAGTCTGTAATATAAGGTGCCCACGCTGGTAAAAACACACGTACCCACGCTTAATTGTACGCACGCACCAACGCACGCAGCTACGCATGGGGCTATGCCCGTACCAACGCATGCAGCCACGCACGCAGCCTCGCACGCACCAACGTACGTGGCTAGGCACCCTCCGAGGGTGTGTTTCTGACAGCACTACTCCACGTAAAGAAAAACATGCCTCCTCATTCCCTATGTAATGTACAGGGTGATGCCTGGGCCAGCCTTCTGCGTTAGGCACACTGGGGACTCGAACCCATGCTGCCTGTAACAGCGGTCAGTACAGTAACCATTGTGCTACAGCTCTGTTTCTGTGCTTTGTGTCTGTACGCCTTCTTACGATTAACACGCAGTAACGCGCCACGGCGCCCTGTAATGCTCGTTAGTTTTTGGAACGCGCGTTAGTGGTAACGATGTACTGCCCATGTCCTTATTTGGGGTTTCAGTCACTACCGCGGCTCCTAACGCAAATTGCACTAACGCAGTTTAGTACACATACCCCTAAATCTCATCTGCCATTTTGATGCCCAGTCTTCCAATTTATCAAGATCCTCTTGCAATTTTCCACAATCCTCTTGGGTTTTAACAATTTTAAATAGTTTTGTGTCATCTGCAAATTTGATAACCTCACTCGTTATTCCACTTTCCAGGTCATTTATGAATATGTCAAAAAGCAGCGGACCCAGCACAGATCCCTGGGGTACACCACTATTCACTTTTCTCCATTGGGAATATTGGCCATTTAGCCCAACCCTCTGCTTTCTATCTTTTAACCAGTTCTTGATCCACAGTAGTACACTGCCTCCTATCCCATGACTCTTTAGTTTTGCCAAAAGTCTCTGATGAGGGACCTTGTCAAAGGCTTTCTGAAAGTCCAGATACACTATAACAACCGACTCACCTTTGTCCACCTGTTT
This sequence comes from Ichthyophis bannanicus, assembly GCA_033557465.1. Classification (NCBI taxonomy): domain Eukaryota; kingdom Metazoa; phylum Chordata; class Amphibia; order Gymnophiona; family Ichthyophiidae; genus Ichthyophis; species Ichthyophis bannanicus. The sequence goes on along the minus strand of CM066031.1, from coordinate 38,962,347 downwards.
ATTCACACTTTCAAAAAAACATAATAGATTAGTAAGACAAGATCTTCCTTGTCTAAAACCATGTTGGCTGTCTTCCATTAGGCCGTGACTATCTACATGCTGAGTAATTTTATTCTTTATGATGGTTTCTACCATTTTTCCCTGTACTGATGTGAGGCTCACCGGTCTGTAGTTTCCCGGATCACCCCTGGAACCCTTTTTAAAAATTGGCGTTACATTGGCGATCCTCCAATCTTCAGGTATTACAGATGATTTTAATGAAAATTCACAGATTACTAATAGCAGGTCTGCAATCTCATATTTCAGTTCTTTCAACACCCTTGGATGTATACCAAGTTGTATGGGGCGCTACTTGATCTGTGTTTGCATATATTCCACCCTCAGAACATCAAAAGCATTCAGACAAGTACTAGCGGTAAATCTGAGACAATGTGGCAGAAAGATACAGAAATATACAGTTGTATGGGGCGCTACTTGATCTGTGTTTGCATATATTCCACCCTCAGAACATCAAAAGTATCCAGACAAGGGAGGCGGAGCCAACACGAGTTAAGATGGCCGCTTGATTCCTGAGCTCCTCACCCCCCGCGCATCGTAAATCCCCTGGCAGTAGCGAAATCGAGATTAGAGACCTCTCCAGTGTCCCGGGCGGTCAATGAGATGGCGGCCAGCAAGCCTACGCGGATGGAATTCTCCACAACGGTGAGTGGCGGCGGCAAGAGAGCAAAAGCCGAGCCGCCCTCACCGCAAAAAATGGCGGCGGCAGGGGAAGAGGTGACCGGCCTAAAAGAGGTGTTGGCTGAGATTCGGGAGGTGAAAGGCATGGTAGCGGTCAACGGTGCAGCTTTAACTGGTGTACAGGCCGATATAGCGGAATTGAAGGAGATGCGGGAGCAAATGAACTTTTTGACGGCGCAACTAAAAAAGCTTGAGTGCACCGTGGAAGTCCACGAGGAGCGCTTCAAGGCCGTGGGGGCAAACACCAAAAGAATGGTTGCTCTTGAACGCAGCCTAGAGGACCTGAACAATCGCACACGACGAAACAACGTGCGCCTCGTCGGGGTCCCCGAGGGGGCCGAGGGAACGGATGTCATTGCTTTTCTGTGCACGTTGGTTCCCAAGCTACTCAAATTGGACTTTCACTACCCACTTGAGATTGAAAGAGCCCACCGGGTCCCCGCGCAACCGGGCCCCAACATTCGGAGACCTCAGCCGATTATCATGTGCATTCTGAGGCACGGTCAAGTGGCGCAAATCCTCGCGGCAGCGAGAACGCTCCGCTCGATCCAATTTGAGGGGCATAGCGTGGCTTTTTTTCCTGACTATCATAAGGCGACAGTGGAAAGGCGAAAACAGCTACTAGCCTACAGACCGCGTCTGCAAGCTTTACAAGCCCGCTATGGCCTTTTCGCCCCAGCCCGGATGCGAGTGACCTTACACAACCAGACGAGGATGTTTGAAGACGCAGAATCCCTGGGGAAATTTTTGGAAGACAAGGAAGCTGAAATCATGCGTTGAGATTGGAACTCTATGTGAGAGATTTATCTTGCGAGAGGGCTGAAGAAGTCCAGCCCGGCCTTGCGCCCATGGAACTTTCATCTTCTAAGAACTGGGCATGCATATGTTGGACAGCGTATAAACTGGAGAGTGTTCTGATACGATCTGCCATGCTATGATGATTGCTATTCTTTGTTCTGTTCTTTTTTTCCTTCCTATGCATTTAGTTGGTATAGGGTGTAATAGCTGGGTTTAATGTGCTGTGGGGGGTTGGATGGAACAAGGGCCAAACAAGCTGTTTACATGCAGCGAGGCCATTGCATTACTTGCCAGGAAAAGATTATGGTATGTCATGGTTCTCTGTCAAAGGGGTATTGTGTTGTAGTTGTATGTTTGCGGGGGGGGGGGGTGGGGGGGGGGGGATGAGAGTGGCTCTCTGACCAGGATGGTTCACCCATTTGCTACCCGTTTTGGGACGGGCATGGTGTCTCCTCTGGGGCATGGGGGGGGAGGGATCGGGCTCTGTGGGTATTCTTTGGGAACTGGGCGCAGCAGCAGAGTTGTGTTTGAGCTTGGCGGGCAGTTGAACAGGACTTGTCGCCCCATGGTGGGCGAGCGAAACATCTTGCCCTATGGCGCCCCTTAAAATACTGACGTTGAATGTGAAGGGCATTAACAATCCCATCAAGAGGAAGAAAATATTGCAATATTGCAAGAGAGAGCACGCAGATGTAGTGTTGTTACAGGAAACACGATTGTCCGAGAGGGAAACTAAAAAGTTGGGTCTGGGCCATTATTTGCTTGTAGCGCACTCGGCTGCGCGTCAAGGAAGAAATGGAGTAGCAATTCTAGCCAGGAAAAATTTGCCCTTGGCCATTGAAAGGCAGCGAGCTGATGGAGAGGGTAGATGGGCGTCAGGGGTAGTCCAGGTCTATGGGAAAAAATTGGCTTTAATAGTGGTCTATGGCCCAAATACGGATGATGTCGGGTTTTTCAGGGGGTTAGCCTTTGAGATACAGGAGCTCTCTGGTCATGAAGTAATTGTTGGGGGCGATTTTAATCTGGTTCTTGACCCTCTGCTTGATTGTACCCCTTATCGTTCTCATAGGTGCCTGAGGGCTATCAAGGTCCTGCAGGAGTTTATCAGGGTCGCCGGGTTGGTAGATATATGGCGACTTCTGCATCCCAGGGACAGGGAATACTCTTTTTTCTCTTTGCCGCATGGCTCCCATTCTCGCTTGGATTTTTTCTTAATTTCTCAGTCCCTGGCAGTGTCGGTATTGCAGTCCGAGATTGCCCCCATACACATCTCAGACCATGCGGCGGTCTGGTGTGCCTTTCAGTTAGAGGAGGCCTCCCCTCCGGCGCCGGCCTTTTTTTTTGATAGGACTCTCTTGGAAAATGACGATTTTTGTGCCTATATGCGTCGGAGTATTCAGGAATACTTTGAAGCTAATCTGCCCAAAGATACTTCCGGATGGGCATGGTGGGAAGGGTTTAAGGCCTTCTCCAGAGCCAGAATTGCCAGTTTCCATATTGGTCTGCGCAGGGCCCAGAAAGCGCAGTTGGTTGTGCTGGAAGAGCAGATTAAGGCTGGGGAGTGCTTGTTAATTAATAGAACGGAGGCGGGTGTCCTGCTTCGGTTGCAGCGCCTTCGCTACCAGTATAATCAGATCTTAAGTAGGGAGGCTGAGCAAATCCTATCTTCGCAGAGGGCTAATTGTTATCTGGAGAATAATAAGGCGGGAAAGTTATTGGCTAGTACTTTAAAGCCTCGTGCTCGGAGATCTAACATTTCAGTCTTAGTTAATGACAGGCAAGAGTCACTTACGGGAAATGAAGTCATAGCTGAAGAGTTCCGGAGATTCTATGAGAGGCTGTATACAGCAGAGTGTCAAGTCTCCGCTGAGGACTTTGAGACCCTGTTTGGGGGTATGGCTCATCCAAAGGTCACTTCCCATCAGGCGGATGGGTTAGGCAGCGATATAACAGTTAAAGAGATTTTAGAGGTGTTGAAAGGGGCGAGTAAGGGCAAGGCAGCAGGCCCAGATGGGCTCCCAATGGAGTTTTACCAGGAATTTGCGTTAGATCTTGCCCCTTTTATGCTTGATTTTTTTAATAGCATAGAGGCGCAATTGCCCCATACGGGATTATTCAGTGATGCAGTAATAGTGGTTCTTGAGAAGCCCGGGAGAGATAGCATGCGAGTGGGCAACTACAGGCCTATCTCGTTGTTGAACGCCGATTACAAGGTGTTCTCAGCTATTTTGACTAAACGGCTAGCCCAAGTAGTGCCTGAGTTAATTCATGTGGATCAATGTGGCTTCATTACCGGGCGTGCAACCTCGGATAACTCTAGATTACTGTTGAATTTGTTTTCCGTAGCAGCTTCGAGGGAGGAACCGATGTTAGGACTCTCACTCGATGCTGAAAAAGCCTTTGATAGGTTAGAGTGGACTTTTTTGGATCTTGCGTTAAAATGGTTTGGTATTGGGGAGCGATTCAGACGATTTATTTAAGTGTTATATTCTCACCCCTCTGCTCGAGTGCTGGCCAACGGGGTTCTCTCGGCTCCTTTGCTCTTGTCTCGGGGGTCTAGGCAGGGGTGTTCGCTTTCCCCTCTTCTGTTTAATCTCGCCCTGGAACCATTGCTTTTGAAGATTAGGCAATCTCAGGAAATACGGGGATTGCAAATCAGGGACTTGGAGGTTAAACTTTCTGCTTTTGCCGATGACCTCCTGCTTTTCGTATGCCCTTACTCGGTGGAAGGGTTGCTTAGCTTGATTGAGCGTTATTCGCGACTGTCGGGGTATAAGGTTAATTGGTCCAAGTCTTTGGCTTTCCCCCTGAATAAGCAGATGTGTAAAGCACTGATAGAGCCGTGTGCGTTTGCGTGGCAGGTTGACGCGGTTAAGTATTTAGGGGTCCGGTTTTGCTTTGGGCTTGAGGAAACTATACAGGTGAATACTAAAAATATAGAGGAGATGATCAAATCCTTTACGATGCAGTGGTCCCCCTTGCACCTCTCTTGGTGGGGCAGGCTGGAGTCTATCAAGATGGTGTTGGCTCCCAAAATTAATTATATATTGGAGATGCTTCCGTTACGGTTTCCGCAGCCATTTTACCATTCTGTTGATCGTTACCTGTCCAGGTTCCTGTGGCAAAATAGAACTCCCAGGATAGCCCTCCGGAAGCTTAAGGCAGCAAAGAATAAGGGAGGAGTGCAGTTCCCTGATTTTTGTAATTATCATCACGCTTTTCGGCTTCGGCAAGGTGCGCTTTGGCTGGCGCCTGAGAGTAAAGGCGCTAAGCCGACTTGGCTAGAGGTTGAGGAGCGGCTCGTCCTGCCTATTGGTCTAGATCGGTTGGTTGGTATGCAGCTCCCTGACTCTTTTCCAGCGGTTAGGGTAGTGAGAGATACCCAAGACTCTGTGCGGGTCTTCGAGCGGGTAGTGAAGGAGGTTGGCCTACTATCGGGCCAAATGCCCCTTTGGTTTAATCCACGTTTCAAGATTGCTCATAAGGCGCTTAATTGGAGAGATTGGCAAGCGAAAGGGATCTGGTCCTTGGGTCAATTGTTGAAAGGCGGCCGGTGGAAAAGCTTTGCAGATTTGCAGAGGGAGTTTAGGTTAGCAGGCAGTCAGAGTTTTCGGTGGCTGCAACTGCGGCATTGCTTGTCGCATGCTGGAGTTGTACCGGATGTGGTTGCAGAAGAGTGGCAGCTCCCGGTCCTTTTAGAGCAGCATGCAGGGCTACGGGGAGCCTCCTCTAAACTATATGCAATATTGAGGGAACGTGACTCTGGAGACCTTCAGAAGCTGGAGAGAGCGTGGGAGCAAGACTTGGGGGCTCCTGTATCACAAGGGGGGTGGGAAGCGATATGGGGTCCGGTGGGTAGGGTCACACAGGGAGCTTCGATGCTTCAGTCGCTCTACTTCTTGGCGCATAGAGCCTTTATTACTCCGGTGTGGCTTAGCAAGTGGGACGCAAGCAGAGCGGGTAAGTGCTGGTCTTGCAATATTGCACAAGGGACTCTTCAACACATGCTCTTTGCGTGTCCTCATGTTCAGCTGTTTTGGCAGTCAGTATGGGGCAAGATGTTGGTAGTGTTGGGCATACAGGGGCGGCTGACCTGGCAGACTGTCTTCTTGCGATCCCAAGACCAGGCTTTGCATGTCCCTCGGGATAAGTCCTTTCTGTTTGACTTTATGATGGCTGTTGCCATCAAGTTGATTTTGATTTATTGGAAGGACTCATCCCAATTGGGAGAGCTGCAATGGTGGAACATGGTGTGTTTATATGCAGGTTATGAGAAAGGGCGGGAGGCACGCGATATGCGGAGGGGAAAGGCATGGGTGGGTTTGCCCCGAGCATTGGGAGGTGGGTGTCGAAAAGGGCGGACTAACAAATGGAAATGCCTAGATGAGTTTGCCGCGTTGGCAAGATGTGGTTAAAAGAGATGTAGTCCCTACTCAGTTGTGCAACTTTGCTGCTGTAGAAGTCTAGGATTGATCCGTTCCTTCTTCTTCCTGCCCATGGGTAGACGGGGGGGATGGGTGGGAGAGGGGTGGGAAAGGGGGGGTGGGGGAGTGGAGGGAGGTGGGAAGTGGGGGGGGGGTTCGAGAAGGTAGGGGGGTTTTCGGTTGGAGTGTGTAGTGTGGAATTGTTCTTTTATTTTAGTGTACTGTTGTACTATGGTTGGTGTTGAAAATTTAAAATAAACATTAAAAAAAAAAAAAAAAAGTATCCAGACAAGTACTAGCAGTAAATCTGAGATCAGACCGAACATTCCCTGATGTACAACTGAGGTTCATTCCTTTGCATGATGAAATGAGAGAGTTTTGGATGTAATAGTTATTTCAGATGGATACATTCTCTCTTAGGTTTCTCTTCCATTTTGCATGAATTAGTTTATGTAATAATCTCACTTTGTATGACAAGTAATGCGTAATATGTAATTATTTCTGTGACATGGTGTGTGTCATCATATATCTCTGAGGGAAAAATACCAAGCACACGCACGCCTTAAAAAGAGACACTTCTCTTCCATCAATGATGCTTATAAACATTACATAGCAAAGATACGTAAACCAATTATTATTAATATAGAACAGTCCATGATACATTTTTGATGTATTTAGGATCCAGCCCAAAAACGTAGGAGCCATCGGCTGAAATCTTCTCCTCACCCCCGTTAGCTGAAGTTTGGGAGCAGGGGTGGGGGATGGAAGAGATCCACTCAAGGTCTACTTCAACTTCTGTAGGACATGATTTACTAAGGCTAGTTTTCCCATTCCATGTCTGAGAAATACCCAGCCATCAGCCTCCCTCCCCACCCAGTCTTGTTCTTTCTCCTCCCACCTTGCTGTTAAACAGTCTTTTCCTTTTAGCTCCTACCCCTAACAAGCCCAGTTAGCCATCTTCCCTCTCAGCCCTTACATCAGTTCCAAGTTCAGGATCAGTGACAGCTATGCTAGGATATGAACTGCCTCCCCTCTGTAGTGTATCTTTCTTTCTGCATATCTATGGCTTTTATTATTTGGAGAGCCACCTCAACCATGTGTGTAGGGAAATAGGAAGTGTCCAACACTTCATCTTGGTAAGTTTTTTATAAGTGTCTACATTAATTAAGCTGGTTTTTAATTACTGATGAGTTGAGGAACTCTTTTCCTTCCCTGTGGAGGTATATAAAAAAAAGAAGCTTGCTGTGATCTCCAGAGTTCATGTGCAAAATCCCCTCTGGATACATTTTATGATGCAGCCTACAATGAATCTCTATGTAACCTATATGAGAGTGAAATATGCTGATGTCATAAGGGGGCATTATGACAGCAGAATGCTGGCAAGAGAAAGTGTGTCTCTCTCACCAAGGAGATTCATTTGTTTGTTTCCAAACACTGAGTAGTTTGAAGAGAGCAAACATAAACAATGGAAACCCTAAAGCAGGGGTTCTCAAACTTGCCTCGCAGACAGTCTGGTTTTAGGATATCCACAATGAATATGCATGAGAGAGATTTGCATATGCTGCCTCCATTGTATGGAAACCTCTCTCATACATATTCATTGTGGATATCCGGAAAAATCAACTGGCTGGGTAGGCCCCAGGACAAGTTTGGGAACCCCTGCCCTAAAGAGTAAGAAGACAGAAAGCTCAGCTGATAACCCCAGTGCACAAGCATGATCTGGAAGCGAGGCCTGGTCAAGTTGATTACCTGAATCAAAGGCAGTTGCACTGTGTCAGAGCCAGAAGAGTCTCCCAGAACCACCCAGTACATTAAATGGAGCAGCCTGACCAGCTTTGTCCCCAAAACTGTAGCAAGAGGCTTCCAGGACCATTTGTCAATAGCTGCCCAGACAGAATTTGCCACCTTGGCTTCATTTCTCTTCCAGGGGGACTCAAATCGTTGGCTGAACATGTAGTCAGTAGGTTCTCTTCATCTCTATCTCCCTGTACCTGGCCTTTCTCCTTCTATCCTGACTTCCCATCTAATATAGATCTGTGGCAGCCCTGAGTATCAGCATCAGCATGAGACAAGTCTGAGGTAGCCTGAAGAGCACCTGAAATCTGCTCCTTGCCAGACCCAATTTGGATGGTGCTACAGTGCAGAGGAGCTCTTCCTTCCTACCACTGTATTTTCCAACTCTATTAAGAATAATGATCTCTCTCTCCATGTATGTATTAAGCATTTCAGGATAGTTTGGACATTTGTTTTGGTATCTAAAAGTGTGCTCAAATTGCTTTTAAACTAGAAAATAGGGGAAAGCCGACAGTCGCCTAAGAGTGCATGGTTCGGAAGAAGGTATCCTTGAAGGATATTTTTATTTATTTATTTAACTGTATTTATATCCCGCTTTTCACCGGGTCAAAGCGGTGGGACATATAACAGGGGGGATCAATAGTGGGGGGGGGGCCATCACCGGGGGCTCAACATTGATGATTTTGGGATGAACATAGAGACTGGCAAGATAGCAGAGTTACTGGTCTGGAGTTCTTGAAGAGAAATAGGGGGGATTCCTATTCAGAGATGGTCTTGGAATAGGACGGTTTTTAGCTGCTTTTTGAATGATGGGAGATCACCGTTGTTCCTGATGTGGTTTGGTAGAGAGTTCCAGAGGGATGGGGCATAGAGTTCAAAGGCTCTGTTGCAGGTCCGTTGTGTTGCCTTGGTTCTTTTGTGGGGGACGGCAATGGAGCTGTTGGAGGATTGACTGGTTGTTCTGCTGTGGGTTGGGCGAGGCAGTAGGGTGCAAAGTGGGGTGCCTTGTGTTTTGTGGATGGTTTTGTGGGTGAGTAGAAGAGCTTTGTACTTGATTCTTGCTTTGATGGGGAGAATGTGAAGGTCTCTCAGAATTGGGGTGATGTGGTCTCGTTTCTTTGCATTGTGAATTATTCTCGCCGTGGTGTTTAGGGCAGTTCGGAGGGGATTGGTTTGTGTGGCAGGTAGGCCATGGTAGATTATGTTGCAGTGGTCCAGATGAGGGAGTGTCAGAGCTTGCATTACTGTCCTGAAGTCCTGCGGTTCGAGGAGAGGTCGGAGACGTTGTACCGTTTTTGCCTTGTGGAATATAGTTCTAGTGGTCTTGTTGATTTGCTGTTTAAGGGTTAGGGCTTGGTCAATGCGTGGTTCCCATGGTGAGGTGAGTGGGTGGTTTGAAGTCTGGGTCTTTTGTCACTATAAGAGCTTCGGTCTTCTTTATGTTAATGGATAAGTTGTTCTCTTGTAGCCAGTTGGATACGTCGGTGAAGCAGGTTGATAGCTGGTCGTTTGTTGGGTCTGTGGTTGTAATTGGGGCGTAGAGCATTATGTCGTTGGCGTATATGTGGAAGTTGACATTGTGAGTGCGTATAACTGAACAGAGTGGACGGAGGTAGATGTTGAAAAGCATGGCTGATAATGTGGATCCTTGAGGTACTCCTTGATGTTGCTGGAAGGGGGGTGAGGTTGAGGTTTTGGTGTGGATCAGTTGCTGTCGGTTGGTTAGATAGGACCTGAACCATTGGAGTACAGTATCTTTGATCCCAATTGTTTGGAGTCTGTGGATAAGGGTGTTATGCGAGATGGTGTCGAAGGCTGCTGATATATCCAGGAAAATTAGGATGTATCCTGAGTGTTTCTCTTGGGCTCCTATGATGAGGGTGTTCATCAGCGTGGTCATTAGCATCTCGACCCCATGTAATGGTCGGAATCCGTGTTGCTGCGGGTCCAGTATGTTGTTGATGTCTAGGTGTTCTTGAAGCTGACGTTGGACTATCTTCTCGATTATTTTTGCGGTGAGTGGGAGACTCGCTACTGGTCTGTAGGAGGTGGGGTCTAGGGGATCTAGGTTGTGCTTTTTTAGGGTTGGTCGAATGATTGTGGTCTTGAGGGCATCTGGCATGTGTCCTTGGGTAAAGGATTCGTTTACGATGTGGGTTAGTGGTGCACTGAGGTCTTCTTTGGTTTTCTTTATCCAGTCGGTAGGACAGGGATCCAGCGGGGAGGTGGTGGTGTTCAAGCAGGAGATGGTGGAAGATATTTCTTCTTTTGAGGTTGTGTCAAATGTATTCCAGTCTCTGTTCAGGATGGGGTATGAATTTGTCTTGGTTGTTTCAGCATAGTGATGTGAGCTTTGTGGTTGCTGAAGCTGTTTGTATTGTCGGGCTAGAAGGTCAGGGGGGATATCTGGCAGCTGGTCGGAGTTACTGGGTGCCCTTGTTAGTTTTTTGACAATTTGGAAGAGCTCTCGAGGTTTGTTTATGGCTTTTGTGATGATTTTGGAGTGGTAGGTTTTTTTGGCGTTGTCAGTTTCTGAATGGTACGCATTGAGTTTGTAGAGGTATTTTGCTCTGTCTCTGTCGCTTTTGGTTTTTCTCCATTTCTTTTCGGTTCTTCTAAGTCTGGTTTTCAGTTTTCGGAGGCTGGGGGTGAACCATCGGGCTTTTGAGGAGATGGGTCTGGTATTGGTGTTGTTTCTAGTTGTGCTGGCTGCTGAGGAGATTGTGGTATTCCAGTTGTGGATCAGGTCATCAAGATTGTTGGAGTTTGTGTGTAGGTTAGGCAGGGTTTGCGTTAGGAAGTCTTCCTTGCTAAATGCTTTGAATCTCCTTGGGTGGTGTTCGTTTTCTCTGTTATTTTTGAGTTGATAGGTGTGGGATATGTTGATGATGTAGTGGTCTGACCATGGTACTGGTGAGATTGTCGGTCTTCTGTATGAGGAGACAGTTTGGGAGTTTAGAAATATGAGGTCAGGTGTGTTTCCTTTTTCATGTGTTGGTTCTTGTATGATCTGTGTCAGGTCCATTGCTGTCATGGCGTTGAGGAAGGGTTCTGCTTGTTTTTCCTGGAGTGATGGGAGGTTGAAGTCACCTAGGATAATTTGTTCCTTCGAAGGGCTGGTGCTTTCGGAGATGAGGTGTAGTATCTGTGGTAGGTCGGTGGTTGTGGTGGGTGCACAGTAGATCAGGCATATCGAGAGGTGTTTGTTGGTGAGGGTGAGGATGTCTGCTTCATTGGAGGTTTCTGAGGCGTGGAGCCGCAGGTGGAGGTTGTCTTTGGCAATGATGGCTACGCCTCCGCCCTTGGCATGTGTCCAGGAGCAGTGTTGAAGGCTATATCCCTTTGGTGTTAGCTGGTTCATTACTACTGTGTCGTGGTCTGTTAGCCAGGTTTCTGTTACACAGAGGATGTCAATCTTCTCAGTTGTGATCAGGTCCTGGAGCATGTGGTATTTGTTCCTAACTGAGCGAGCGTTTATGAGTGAGATGGAGAGGTGGTGGTGGTTTATGGGGTTGGTGGTGCGGGTTGGTGTGCGATGTGTGAGTGAGTATGTGTGTGTATGGTTGTGTGCATGGTTGTGGATGCTTGTGGGTTGAGCTGTTGTGGTGTCTGGGCAGAGGGGGTTGTAGGGTTTGGCTGAGTGGGGGTAGAGGGTCAGGAGGGGGGTTAGGAGATAGATGGGGGTTAGGAAGGGTGGCATGGTGTGTGGGAGTACTTGGGTTCTTGGAGTGGTGGGGTCTTTTTCTTTGCAAAGTTGTTGTTGTTGTCGTTGTTCTTCGGTTCAGTGGTTGAGGTATCTCTGCTGCTGGATGTGATGAGGCTTCCTTTGAATTGGATCTGTCGTTTGCTGCTTCTTTTTTGTGCGCCTCTGTGCCGCGCCTAAGGGCCACGCCAAAGGGCCCTCTGGCGAGGCCCTCAGGCGCAGGCCCGCCAGGTGCGGGCGCCCCCGTGAGGGATGCCGCTTTTATGGAGGCGGGTTGCTGTTTTCTCCTCTCCCACTGCCCTGATTGGGCAGGAGCACCGTGGGGGGTGGTGAGTCCCGCGGCGGTAGCGGCTCCCTCCGGAGGCGAGGGACGCCGCTTTTATGGAGGCGGGTTGCTGTTTTCTCCTCTCCCACTGCCCCGATTGGGCAGGAGCACTGTGGGGGTGGTGAGTCCCGTGGCGGTAGCGGCTCCCTCTGGAGGCGAGGGATGCCGCTTTTATGGAGGCGGGTTGCTGTTTTCTCCTCTCCCACTGCCCCAATTGGGCAGGAGCACCGTGGGGGGTGGTGAGTCCCGCGGCGGTAGCGGCTCCCTCCAGAGGCGAGGGACACCGCTTTTATGGAGGCGGGTTGCTGTTTTCTCCTCTCCCACTGCCCCGATTGGGCAGGAGCACCGTGGGGGGTGGTGAGTCCCACGGCGGTAGTGGCTCCCTCCGGAGGTGAGGGACGCCACTTTAATGGAGGCGGGTTGCTGTTTTCTCCTCTCCCACTGCCCCGATTGGGCAGGAGCACCGTGGGGGGTGGTGAGTCCCGCAGATACTACCAAAAGCAGAGAGGTTCCAAAAAAGAGTAAAGTAGCCCAAATGTCCTTGAGTATGGTACAGACAGAGCGTAAAGATTCCAAATTACCCATGCCTACCAATAGCCAAATTAATATTAATAAAATACAGTCTCTAAAATGCTTGTATGCAAATGCTAGAAGTCTAAACAATAAGATGGGAGAGTTAGAATATACAGCACTAAATGAGAGGTTAGATATGATTGGAATCTCAGAGACATGGTGGAAGGAGGATAACCAGTGGGACACTGTGATACCTGGGTACAAACTATATCGTAATGATAGAACTGATCAAATTGGTGGAGGGGTTGCGCTCTATGTTAGAGAGGGCATTGAGTCAGAAAGGATTAAAGTTTTGCAGGAAACAAAATTTGCTGTAGAATCTCTATGGATTGAAATTCCATGTATGAAGGGGAAGGTGATGGCAGTGGGGGTGGATGCTGAATGAGCATTGGGACACGTGTTGCCAGCTAGCGCGGGGCCATGACAGCATGGGATGATGTCTGTGCTGTCTAATTCGAGTTAAAGTCATGAGTACAGTTAGGGACAGACAGTGGGCGTGGTTTTCTCTGCGATGTCAGCGTGGGGTTCACACCATGAGCCAACTGCATTAACAAGGGATACCCTAACGGCACTTCTGTAGGTGCACCCACCCTAACATAGCCTGCGCTACGGGACAGGACTCTGCGCTAACTGCCAGGGATATGCGTTCTACACTCCTGACAGTTTACACGGTGCAGTTGCCCCTAATGCAACTTTGTTTCAGCACTTTTGCCATTATCACGTTCTTTAGAAAAAGGGCCCCATAGAAGAGACAGTTCCTGCTCCATAGAGCTTACAAATGAAATAAAAAAGCAGAATGATGTGAGACCTCATCTATGATCCTAAGTGGCTTATAGATTTGTAGATAATACTTTCAATGCAGTAGGACTGTAAATCTATAGCTGAACAGTTCAACGTGTACAATGAACCGAAATAGTTGGGGACTGAACTCAACCAAATGATTTTTGGCTTCCCGAGGGAACATAAGAAATGCTATAATGGGTCAGACCAAGCTCCATCAAGCCCAGTATCCTGTTTCCAACAGTGGCCATTCCAGGTCACAGGTACTGGCAGATTCCCAAAAGCCATATAGGTTCCATGATGCTTGTCTTGGGGCAAGCAGTGGATTGCCTGGGTCCTCTTTAATAAAGGTTTATGGACCTTTTCTCCGGGAACTTGTCTAAACCTTTTTTAAACCTAGCTATACTAACAGCTTTTACCACATCCTCTGGTAACAAATTCCAGAGTTTGATTACGTGTTGAGTGAAAAAATATTTTCTTTTATTAGTCTTAAATGGGTTACACTGTAGCTTCATTAAATATTCTTACTGCCTCAGATGAGGTATTGTCTTAAATATGCCCCTAATGCCCTCTGGCTACAGTTTCCAGTCTTACCCAGTGCTCAGAAGTGAGCATCAACTGATAATAAAATGTCAGAGATTAGAGAGACCCGCCATTCAGGATCCACATTTAGACCCCACAAAGCCACAGAACTCAATGTGGTTATAACTGGGACAATAGAAACTCCCTGAGGCCTCTTCTTCTGGCATCAGTAGTGAGACATGGTGAGGTTTTTTGATATTTTCATTTGTTTTCTTCTGTTGTATTTTATATGCTGTGTAATGCATGTTACACATCTCCCAAGTGCCAGGTCACCAGTGCGATTAGAAATTTCCCCCAGCACCAGCTGCCACTGTTAAGATCTGACTGCCTTCTTTAAACAGAAACAGCTGACTCCGATCACATCAAGCAGCCCATTACTCGATCGTGAGCGGGGCATTCTCTGGCTGACCTGCCTGCTCCAATCAGGGCTGGGGGAGGAGACTTCCTACCGTTCATCAGCTGCCGCCATCAAGCACACCCGCTCCTAAGGGCCCTTTGGTGTGGCCCTTAGGCACAGGACCTTAGCTTTCAACCTTGACTTTATCTTGAATTATGACATTGTCTTCCTGTCATGCTAGCTGGTTTCTCTCTGCTTAATAATAAGCTCCCAGTGCATTTTCTGTATTTCAAACAGCACAACTGAGGGGCATCCCGGGAAGCAGTGCTCAAGGAACCCTTTTACAAAAACTAGTGCGTCTTGTCCTTCCTCTCCCTCCGGGATCCCGAAGATGCTCTCTATTTTCCATTTCTTCGGCTTTACTTTGCAGCCACCCCAATTGTTGCTGAAGGCGGGAAACTTCCTTCCCCATCCGTGCCTGGGCATCCTCCAACCGCACCCCGACTGCCGCAAACTTTCCTCTATCTTGTTAAACACTTTTTCTACAATTTCTGTTTTAGAGTCTCTGATTTCCTGTAATATGGTCAGAGGTCCGTCTCACCTCCATTCGCTTCTCCTGCACTGGCCATCGAAAAGGCCGGCGAGGATGGACCCTGTAGTCCCACTACTGCATTTCCTCCCGATTTAGTTTTAGAGGCATAAACTCCACAATTGTCTTTGCTGGCTTGATTTTCACTACTTTCAGCATCTCAGTTCTCCCCGTGGAGGAGGGTAGAATTCCTGTTATTTAATTATCCAACTTATTTTATTTATTTAAAAGGATTTATATACAGCTTTGTCATGAAATCAAAGCGGTTTACACTTCAAACAATCAAAAATCAGTGTCAGTAGGGGTAGGCATGCAGTGTTAACACAGAGTGGAAGTGATGATTTCTTGGTGTGCTATTTACAGGATGAGCTATGTATAAGTGGTTATATACAGGGAGGGTAGGGGGGTACAGTGGGGGTCACGTGGGTTGGTGGGTAGCATACGACATAGGACTATAGTGTACAATGAAGAGAATAGTTTTGGGCTCTAGAATTTATAATATCATTATCTGACTCAATGAACTCCGAGTGGTAACGTTTGTTTCTATGTTGGATAAAGATAGAGTTCTTCGGGCTTACTTCCAAAAAAAGAATGATAAGTTTTGTGGCCAGACCATACAAATATTTCCAGACGTTTCTAGAGAAACCCAGCGGCGACGTAAGTCTTTTTTGGATATGCGTCCCCGTGTTCTTGCTCTGGGGACTTCTTTTTATTTAAAATTCCCATGTAAATGTCACGTTTTGTATCAGGGGAAAAGATATGTATTTGTTGAAGTAGAACAGTTAACTATATTTTTGGATGGTAAGACTTAGTGGTTTTTCTGGTGTCGGTCTTTTCTTTTTTCTTTACTAGATTCACCGATATGTGAAATAGAGTTTGATTTATAATTTCAGGAATCATTTAGAGTTCGCGTGTTGTACTAATTCGGCATCTCCTTGATGGGTATCAGGATGCATTGCAATGTATTTCTTTATGCTATGTTGTATTGATAATGGCTATTACCTTTGTGTTATTTTGTATTGTTATGAAAATTCAATCAATAAATAAATAAATAAATAAAAAAGAATAGTTTTGGGCTGCTTCCTGGAGTCCTTGAGGTCTATAGTTGATCGTGGGTTGGTAGGAAGCAGAGGACATAGGACTATACTGTTCAATGAAGCACATAATTTTGGCCTTCTTCCTGAAGTCCTTGAGGTCCATAGTTGATCGTCGGTCATCCGTACAACTTATAGAGGGGTAAAATGACAGAGCCCTCTCAGGCACGTCCACTCTCCTCGCCACTCATGCCGGAAGTCCGGGAAAGATTACTATATCTTTCTGCCACATTTTCCTGATCTCTGACTGCACTTCTTAATACTTCAAGATCTTCTGCCTCTCATTACAATTCAGAGAATAATCACATGGAACAGACATCTCTATTATCAATGTCATTTAGATATTATTCAAGACTACCAGTATATCAGTTTATTCTCCCCAGTGTGAGTTCCATGATGCCTCACTAGTCTTCATTTTGTGCAGAAATATCTCCCACATTTCATTCAACTAAAGGTCTCTTCCCATTGTGGGTTTTAAAGTGCCTCACTAGCTCTGAGTTCCAGTAGAAACATTTCCCACATTCAATACAACTAAACAGTTTCTCCTCTGTGTGGGTTCTATGATGCAGCATTAGTTGTGTTTTACTGATGAAACATTTACCACATTCAGTACAGCTAAAAGGTTTCTCACCAGTGTGGGTTCTATGATGCAGCACCAGTTGTGCTTTTGTAACAAAACATTTCCCACATTCATTACAACTAAAAGGTTTCTCCCCCAGTATGGATTCTATGATGCGTCACTAGATTTGCTTTCGAGAGGAAACATTTCCCACATTCAGTACAATTAAAAGATTTTTCCCCGTGTGGGTTCTGTGATGCCGCACTAGATGTATTTTCATGACATACATTCCCACAATCAGTACAACTAAAATTTTATGTATTTATTTATTTATTTAAAAGAATTTCTATACCACCTTCTCCTTCAATCAAAGCAGTGTACACAACAATCAACAAATAATGTTTTTTCTCTGCATGCTGTGAAACAGTGGGTGTGGGTGTATTAGGGTGTCGTAGATTCTTGTTGAGCTATTTACAGCGTGTGCTATTATACAATACTATGTACATGGGGGAAGGGGAGGGGGTTGGTCTTTGGTACTGTGTTGCTGACTAGCAAGCAGTTTCTGTGACGTCCCCGTAGTGTTCGATGAAGAGAGTCGTCTTGAGCTGCTTCCGAAAGTCCTTGATGTCTCTTGTTAATCGTAGTTCATGTTTCTCTTCTGTATGGGTTCTATGATGCTGCACTAGTTCTGCTTATCTGGGGAACATTTCCCAAATTCAGTACAACTGAAAGGTTTCTAGCCTGTGTGGGCTCTATGATGCCTCACTAGTTGTGCTGTACTGGGGAAACATTTGCCACATTGAGTACAACTAAATGGTTTCTCCCCCGTGTGGGTTCTATGATGCAGCACTAGATGTGCTTTTCTGGGGAAACATTTGCCACATTCAGTACAACTAAAACGTTTCTCCCCTGTGTGGGTTCTATGATGCCTCACTAGATGTGTTTTCCTGAGGAAACATTTCCCACATTCAGTACAACTAAAAGTCTTCTCCCCTGTGTGGGTTCTATGATGCGTCACTAGTTCTGTTTTCGTGAGGAAACATTTCCCACATTCAGTACAACTAAAAGGTTTCTCCCCGGTGTGGTTGCTAAGATGCTCCACAAGTTGTGAGCTGCTGTGGAAATATTTCTCATATTCAGTGCATTGAACTCTTTCCTTACTCCTGTGGATTTTCTGGTGCATTGTTACGGATTTCTTAAGAGCGACATTTCTTCCACATTCAGGACTATTATAAGATGTAGAAGGCCTCTCTGTTGGGGTAGTTCCCTCTGCTGGGTGTATTTTCAACTGGCTTCTTATGCAATTGCTATGATTGAAACCGCTCTCACACTCAGTAGGTGGAAAATGTCTCTCTTGCATGTGAGAGTTTAGGTGGAGTGCTGGGTGCACCTCGTGTGTGAAAGAGTTTCCTCATTCTTCTCTCTTCTCCTCTCTCTTCTTTTCCTGTGTGACCCCGTCACCTGCTGGACATAAAAAGAAGGCACTAATCATATGATGGGATCACAGAGATATGTATTTCTGGGTCTCTTGATCCCAAAATCCCTGCTCTGGGATTATCCCAAATCTCTGACCAATCAGCTCAAATGTTATCTGTAAACCGCACTGATTTTAAAGAGCGCAGTATATAAAAAACAAAAATAAATAAATAAATATGACAGAGGGAGAAAGAAAGTTAATTTCTTACTTGATTTCATTTCATTTCATGATCTCTTGATGTCCCTCCTTTCATATAAAAGAGCAAAGCAATTTGCATTAAAATTAAATAATTACAAATTACTGGCCTGTATTCAAGACACCTTCTATATGTAAACAAAAAACATGACATCAGATAAAGATCATACGGCCTCTCCCTTCTGCCCTTCCATACCATCTTTGACTCTGCTCTCTCTTTCTCTGCAGCATCCAAAAAATAGCTAAAATCTGTCGCTTCTTTCTCTATAACAACATCAGAAACATCTGTCCCTTCCTTTCTACACAAACTACTGCGACCCTCATCTACTACTGAACATTTATATAGCACTATAAGACATACGCAGTGCTGCACAGACACATGTAAAATACAGTCCCTGCTCGACATAGCTTAAAATCTAGTCAAAACAGATAACACAGTAGCTGTAGACACAAAGGAGATCAGGCGACTCAACCTACAAAAGCAACAGCGAAGAGATGAGTTTTGAGCCTCAATTTGAGAAGGGCCAGTGAAGGCGTCAGACATACAGACTTAGATAGTTTATTCCAGGCATAAGGCATAGCAAGGCAAAAGGAGCAGTCTGGAGTTAGCAATTGAAGAGAAGGGCATAGATAGAAGAGGGTTTATTTATTTTATTTATTTACATTTCTTTTATACCGCGCTATTCAACATCAGTGCAGTTTACATGAAACTGAAAATACACACAGAACATCAAGCTGTTCTGTGTTTACAGAGAACAGGAATGGAAACTTGGATAACATGGGGGTAACTATTGAAAGAAGTGCGGAATTTCCCGAGGAGGGGTGTAGGGAGAGAAAAAGAGAGGAGAGGTAGTGAGGAGCTGCAGAGTGACTGCACTTATAGCAGGAGTAGTAGTTTGGCAATGAAGTGACTTGAGAAGAGGGGTAATATGAGCATGACGAGGCTGGCGGAAGATTAGCTGTGCAGCAGAGTGTTGAAGAGATGAAAAGTGTTTTATTATCCTGAGAGACTGAGAAGAGAGGTAGGGGAGACAAGGGTTAAAGAGAAAATATGAAGCTCAGTTTTGGCCCTGTCCAATTTCAAGTGAGACATCCAAACAGCAATGTCAGAAAGGCAGGCAGAGATCCGGGCCTGGATTGCTGTAGAGTTTTCAGGTGTAGAGAGGTAGATCTGAGAGTCATCAGCGTAAAGATGTTACCGAAACCATGGGAGGAGAAGAGTGCACCAAGAGACTGGGTATAGAGAGAGAAAAGGAGTGTACCCAAGACAGATCCTTGGGGTACAGCAAGTGAGAGCGGGATAGCAGCAGAGGAGAATCCATCAGAACAAACACTGAAAGAGTGATAGGAGAGATAAGAAGAGAACCAGGACAGTAAAGAGCCCTTAAAACCAAGCGAGGACAAGGTATCGAGGAGCAGCACTAGTAATACTTTGGAGGAAAGATGGGAAAGAGGAGATATGACAGATGTTTAAATATCTCCGTGGCATAAATGCTCAGGAGGAGAGCATATTTCGATTGATATCAAGCTCTGCAATGAGGGGACAATTTATTTTATTTATTTAACACATTTTTTATACCACCACCTTCTTGTACATTCGAAGTGATTTACATTAAAACAAACATTACAGAGAACTCAATGTGTAAACTTAGGTAGGGGTGACATGTAGGGTTTGCACAGAAGCAAAGCATATATATTGCAACATATGTACAAGGGTTAGATATTGTTTTAGGCATGTGAGATGAGGGGAAGAATTAGGTATTGTCTCTGAAGTGATTGGTGAAAAGGAAGGTTCTGAGATGTTTTCTGAAGTCCTTTAAGTCCTTGGTTGTCCTGATCTTCTCTAGGAGAGAATTCCAGATGGCAGGTGCTGCCAATGAAAGAGCCCTCTTCATTGGTGTAAGAACTAGGAGTTGAAATGGTGCCTCTGGTGCTGTCTCTTAGGTTTGCTGTATAATTTTGTGCATATCAGTTCCTGTACAATTCCGGCTGGTAAGTTGTTTCTTATCTTGAAGACAGTCAAGGCAAACTGGTTGTAAGTAGATGTTGAAGAGGAAAGAAGGGAGGGAAGACCCTTGCAGGACTCCCTGTGTTGTGTTGAACAGAATGGAGGTGTTTGAACCAACTTTGACCTTTTGCTGTCTGTTGCTAAGGTAGGATTGGAACCAGTTGTGCTGTGAAGTCCAATGTTAGTTAGTCGGTTTAAGAGGATGCTGTGTGATATCGTTTCGAAGGCCTTGGAGATGTCAACAAAGACAAGTAGGAATCCAGTTTTTATGTTGTTAATTCCTCTTAGGTGTACTGTATGTTGAACAGATGTATGAGGAGGGTCTCAACACTATGGTTAGGATGAAATTCATGTTGGTGTGGAGCCAGAGGAGCATACAGGTCAATGTGGTCTTGCAGTTGTCTCTGCTCCACCTTTTCAATTATTTTGGATAGAAAGGGCAGGCTGGAAAGAGGGCGGAAAGTTGCAGGATCAGAGCTGTTGTGTTGTTTTTTTGGATGAGTCAGATGTTAACTTGTTTGAGAGCTGGGGGCATGTATTCTTGAGATAGGGATGAGCTTATGGTGTTCTGGATACAGTTAACAACTTTGTCCTTGACTGATTTGATCCACATGACCAGGCAGGGGTCAGTTCAGTACTATTGTGTTTGACATTGGGTTCTGCAGTTGAGTTGTTGGAGGTGTTTGGCAGTGAAGTTCTTAAGGGTGGTTTGTTCTTCTTGATGAGGAAATCTGCAAAGATTAGGGGATGGATAGTGTCTTCTTTGTGAGATGGATCCTTCATGAGGGTGCGGACAATTTCAAATAGCTTTCAAGGCTTGTTGCTGGCTTTTAAGATAAGGTTGGTCCACTATCTAAAGGTAAAAAGTGGACTTTTGTAGTTGTTGTTATGGAAGGACAGACTAGATAGGCCATGTGGTCTTTTTCTGTCATCATGTTTCTATAGTAACTGAATTCAAAAAAGCATGGGACCAACACAGAGGATCTCTAAAGGTAAAAAGTGGACTGTTGTAGTTGTTGTTATGGGAGGACAGACTAGATAGGCCATGTGGTCTTTTTCTGTCATCATGTTTCTATGTTTCTATGTTTATTCTCATTTGTGCTTGTTGATCAGATCATTGTAGTGTCTTTTGTGACGCCTCGTCTTACCAATTACACCAACTTGTGACGCAGTGTATTTGGTTACAGCGCCATGTATGTTACTTTGTTATCGCTGTTCTCTGGTTGAGCAAAATTGTAGTTGTAGGCCCAGTGATCACAGCCAAAGCAATTTGAAGGTAAACAATAGGTTTATTGTTCCCAGCAGGTTTTCTTCACCCCAGAACAGATATTTAAGGATAACAACATGTTTATAGTAAATAAAGTCCTGTACAAATGTTCCCTGATACTTCTCAGGTTACTGTAGTCCAAAACAACTGTAGACTTTCTTAACAGCGATACTCATTCAAGGCATTCAATGAAGAACATCCCACAAGTGTGGTTTTCCTGTTCCACCTTCACAAGGATAATTCACTTCAAGCCTTAGAATTATGCACTTCACTAGTATCAGCAGTCAGACAACTTCCTGTCTGTCCTTAAACTCTATTCTGTACATGCTTTTAAACCAGCCTTAAAACATTGCTTCTGTTTAAGCTGTACATTTAAAAGTCACACTGGCAAATCCCGCATTCCATCTCAGAGCTACTGTGATCAGACAATGGGATGTCAGTTTGCATGGATTCTTCGTCGCTGAGTTGAGCTCCTTGGCTCTCTGGCCTATTCGAGTCTAATGCTCTTAAATGGTGGAGGAGACTTTGTATCTGCTTTTCTCCCCTCTCACTGCCTGTCCTGCAGTCTTGTAAGGATAACTGTTTATTCAGCCTCTTAAAGAGCTGGGCATAAGGATTTCTTCCTTCTTCCTTTTTCCTATACCTTATTCCCTGTTGAGGAATTACGTGTTTCTTGTAACTAGGCTTTTCAGGGACTCTACCTATCTCCCATTCCTCCAGCTCAGTATCTGTGCTTGAATCACGCTGCTGCCAATTAGGAGCTAGCTGACGTGCACCTGTGCTGGCTTCTAGCTTACAAGTTCTACCACGTTCACTGCCAATATTGCAAGGTAAACTATCAGGGGAATTACTTCTGTCTCTTTCTGACACAGACTCTATATTCTGTTTAAAAGGCTTATGAGTTTTTCTGACCTGGTTCAGCTTTTCTTGGGGGCAATCCCTTCCTGGGAGGATTCTCGGCTGTTTCCCCAGAGACGTGGCTCTCTCTCTGCAAGGTGGCTGGCAATGGTCCAGGTAATTGGATCCCAGCTGGTCCCACTTGCTCTGAGCTCGGCCTCTTTTGGATAAGGATTCTGTTTCTGTTCCTCTGCCAAGAATGCCTGACTCCAAGGCTGTATCTGCACTCCTGGAGTCCCCTTTTTCTGGCTTTGCCAAAGGTAAGTTCCTATTTTGCCTTTTTCCTTCCTCCTGTAGCTCTCTGCGTTCCTCGTCTGATCTCCTCTCTGATCCAGCTGATCTTGCTGATCCTGCTGCTCGGGCTGATCCTGCAGATCTTGCAGATCTTGCAGATCCCCTTGAACCTACCACTTCCTGGTTAAGTGGAGTGGTTTGTCCAATCAGGTGAGAGTCCACCCCTTTCCCTGGTTGGCTAGCTCTCCCTGTCAGCCTAGAGCTAGGGTGTGGCTCCCTTTCTTTTCTCTCCTGCCCTGCAACTCTGTGCGCTGGGGTTTTAACCCTCAGCTGCCCTGTATTCCTGGCAGGTTCAGAGGAAAAAGTTTGTTTAAAAGCCTTTTTCTTGTGCTCTGACAGCTCTGCCTTGTCACACTTTGCATTTTCTGGTATTGAAGAAGGGTAGCTTATGACCAGTTGTGTTTCCATTTATGCTCTAGCTGGCAAAGTTTTCGTTTCTTTTCTCTTATTACATTAGACTACCATGGGGAAGATTCAGATCTTTCTTCTCTTTTTCCAAGATTTGGGCAGTAAGGAGCCTTCACTGCTGCATTGATGGTGGAGTTCCAGGTTTTAATTGCCTCATCTGGATCTGCAATGTCCTGGGGGAGGCTGGGATGGATATCTTTGAGGAATTAGTCTTGGTTATATCCTTTAAATCTTCTTTCAGAGTGGGGTATTCTCTGTGATTTTCCTTGTTGGGGGAGGTGAATCTTGAAGTGTATAGCTTGGTGATCTGACCAGGGTATTGGTATGGCAAGAGGGGTCATTATGCTGTGCTGTGAGCGAAGATTCTTTGGGACAAAGATGAGGTTCAGAGTAGAGCCTGAATGGTGAGAGGGACCCTTGAGGATGTGGCAGAAGTTAAGTGATTCCATTGCCTTGTTAAAGTAGCTTCTTCTCAGCTAGGTGCAAAGCTCAGGTTTAGGTCACCTAGTAGTATAAACGACTTATGAGGAGAGCTGGCCAAACATATGGCTTTGAGGATGTTGGATGTCTCATCGGCAGGAGCGTTTGGGCTCTGTAGGTAAGACAAATGGCTAGGTGTCTGTTTTCTATCATTATTAAGTCACAGTGTTTGTGGCTTACAGATCAGGATATTTTAAATTTAAATTTAAGGTCTATTCACATCTCTCTTGTGGATGTGCGGGCAGTTGAAGGCAGTATGGGATCGTGGAGTGATCTCAGATAGAATGACCTGGTCAGGGCTTTATAGCCAGGATTTGGTGATGCAGAGGATGTCAGTTTGGGTGATATTGAATATAGTCTATGATGGTG
This sequence comes from Ichthyophis bannanicus, assembly GCA_033557465.1. Classification (NCBI taxonomy): domain Eukaryota; kingdom Metazoa; phylum Chordata; class Amphibia; order Gymnophiona; family Ichthyophiidae; genus Ichthyophis; species Ichthyophis bannanicus. The sequence goes on along the minus strand of CM066031.1, from coordinate 38,938,656 downwards.
TTTGTCTTGTTTCTGATGGACCTAGCATTGATTAGCCCAATGTTAATTGGAGTGATTAGTGTGTGTAGAGTATGGTAGCCAGTTGTCTGAATGTTGGTTTCAATTCTTATTAACATAGTGGTTCGTCTGTTGGCATGCTTATGAGGATTCATCCATATGTGTGGGTGGCAAGATTAGTGTACTAGGGGAGGTTGTAGGGCTGTTGTGGGTATGTTTATGGTATAGTTAGCTGTTGATGAGTGGCAGAGTAGATTCCAGATGAGAAGGGCATACAATACTAGGTTGGCTGGCAACATTGGATTCCGTGGTATTATAGCAGTTTTATGCTTTTTGGTAGTATCATAGGAGGGTAGGGGTGGGGCTCTTTCAGCAGTGAGTTACATTTCTGATGAGTGGTACTTACAGTTTGTTGTTTTCTTGATGAAAGTGTGACCTGATACAATCCGAAGTGTCTATGAGATGTGTGGGGCGAGGGTTGTCTGCTTGTGATAGGGGTGAGGTCACCAGTGAGGTTGTTGAGGTTTTTCGAGGTTGTTGGGCTTAGTGTTGGCAGCTTTTTGTTTGGGTTGAGATGATTTTTGCATACCTGCCTGCGATCCGCGCCTAAGGGCCATGCCAAAGGGCCCTCCAGGTTCTGGCGCGGCTGATGGCACTTCTTTTTTTAAGTTGCTGTGGTGGGCCCTGATTGGCCTAGAGATGGATAGCGGGAAGGGTTTCAGCCTCCTGCTCTCTTTCGTGATGCCGATCGGGGCTCTGGGTCCGAGGGTGCAGTCCTGCAGCACCTGATGGATGAGGGTGAAATGGGATAGACTCAGGAGTAATATGCGGAAATATTTATTTACGGAAAGAGTGGTAGATACATGGAATAAATTCACAGTGGACGTAGTAGAGATGAGGACAGTATCTGAATTCCAGAAAGCAGGGGACACAAACAGATATGCTGCTTAGAAAAATATACGTGAGCACAAAAGGAAGCAATGTAGAGTGAGACTGACTGAAGATATGATGGACTATTTTATTTTTTAAGTAATGTACTAGGATATTCCTCAAGGGATGAAGTTATAGGAACCATCTATATATGTATGTGGTAAGGTAGGACGTGTCCCGTGGGATCCTTGAACCCAGCACCCTTGGGTTCACCGGACTCATCCCCCACTCCACTTTGCAGGGTCTCTATCTAGAGTTGAATTATATAATGATGATTTATAAAATACTGCTTATTGTACCTGGTGGGTACAGGGTGTTAATATGTCTGGAAATTGCTATGTGAGCACATTTTCTGGATGTGTCCTATCTCTGGAACCTGGAAGAATGGTAGATACAGTATAATAGATCAGCCCCACTGTCTGCTAGACATGCAGATACAGTCGTACAGTCCTTACCCAGGGAGATAAGAGTCTCATAATTCTCCTTCATCACCTCCCTGTAAAGCTCCTTCTGCCCTTCATTTAAATACTCCCACTCCTCCTGGGAGAAAGAGACAGCGATGTCCTCAAATGTCACCCGCATCTGAAAGACAAACCAGAAACACACTCAGGGACACTTGGAGGTGCTCAGAGTACATTAGATGTCGGCTGGCTTTATTCTCTTACCCTGGAAATCCAAGGGAGCTCTGCATTTAAAACTTGTAGCAACAGTCCCTGAAGCTATTACTGGTCTCTAGAGCACCGGGGGTGGAAGCACATTGATCTCTCTGGATACGTTTTTATTCTTTTTATTTTGATGCTTTGAATAGTTTTAGCTGCCTGTACCTCATCGATCTTTTGGAATTACTGTACATGCACTGCTTTACATACTGCCTGTGTTTAACATAGTAACAAAGTATATGATGGCAGATAAAGACCAGTATGGTTCATCTAGTCTGCCCAGCAAGGCAGCAGGAGTCGGTGCACCTGCCGCTCCGTGCAGATCATTTCTCCCCATGCCTTTGTTTAGGGGTGTACCAACCGCTCTGTGTAAGTCACCCCTATTTGTTGAGATATAAGAGATTGATATGTTTATTTAATTTTTTTTTTAGCAAAGAGTTCAAATCTTCAACCTGTTCTAGAAAAGTAGCTTTAAAAAATATGTTTGGCCTGTATTGCAGAGGCAAGTTTGTGCTCTGGGAAGTAACAGCTGCCCTGCAGGGTCTCTGGCTTAGGAAGTCAAACTCGTAGCTTACTGCCACTTATTTCTCTCCATCCTTCCCTTCATCCACCCACCCCAGGATTGGAAGTTCTTAGTCACCCCAAGACACACAGTCGCTTGTTATAACTCTAATGGAAAGCACTTCTCTATTGCTTTTCATCTAACAACTGCCCCATATTTGACACACTAATCAAAGTTATTTTTAATCAGTGCAACAGCTGTGGTGCTTTAATCCTCAGGAAAACAATTTGGAGCCTTTGAGATTGTCCTATCCATCTTAAGCTATCTGCTACTGAAAAATAATTGATTCAATTGAGGAAAGACTTAATTGCAATGAAACAAACCTTCCCCAAGATACAGCTTGCAAACAATTCATGCAGCTCCCTCAGAAAATCCAGGAAAGCAAAAATAAATGGATGACAGTGGTTCAGGCCATTATGATGCATTACACAGAGACACTAACTCCACCACAAGATACCCTTGCAGAATACCTTCTTTGCCTTGGTACCGGTAAATAAGGAATCTCCATTAATGGAAACTGAGGTGGCCTTAGACAAGAAAGTCAACATCAGTTTACAGACATCTAAACCATATAGACAAAGAGAGGGGCTTAGCTCAATGATCATCTCAAAAAGCCTCATCAGTTGCTGTCTGGCTGCTCTACTGTTTCAGCATTCCTATGGGCCACCTAGGCATCACCCTAGTCCGCACTGTGGCCCAGCTGCACCACAGCATGTCCCACCTGCAGCCCTCTGTGCCCCCTTTTCCAGCATCTGTCCAGTTGCCTGTTCCAACATGCCCGCCCTGCTGTTGCGGAACATGTGCACGCCATAGGACACCTGTCCAATGGAAAGGGAAAACGCTGCTCAGTGCAATTTCACTGTGGGCTCCTTCACTTTGTATGGGAACGGAGCATAGACCCTTCCTAAATTCATATCTTTTTTTGGAGCTTTCTCGGGGGGGGGGGGGGCATGTTGATGTTTCCCATTACTATCACTATTGCCCAGCTTGGTTATGTTTTTATTACATTTTCTTCTGTTCAGTTTCAATGTTTATTTGCCCTTTTGTTCCGTGCACATGTATCACACTTCTCACTTTTTTTAGGTTTCCCTGGTTTTGCTGTACATTGCTGATGGAAATGGTTTCTTTTCCCTTTAAATCAACTCTAACACCAGGGTTTCACTGGCGTTAGTTTTCAGCCTCGAATTTCACAGCGTTAGTGTGCAGGGAGCCTCTCCCCTCCCACTCTCTGTCCATTGACCCTCTCTCTCTGCCCCTGGGGAGCGTTCCGCCGCCCTCTGGGAGCCTTTCTCCGCCCTCAGCGCTCTTTTGCGACGCTGGGCGCGTTATCACGTGATAAGGTACCTTATCGCCCGATAACGCGCCTTCATCGGGCGAGAAGGTACCTTATCGCACGATAACTTGGAAGAGCGCATGTTAAGACGGTTTAGTAAACATACCGCTAAATCTTGCAGTGTATCTACTTTAAAGAAGCTTTTACTCTTTTTGCCCCTTCTTTATGGAATTCACTTCCTCTTTTAATTAGATCTTCAGATGATCCAAAGTGCTTACGAAAACTTTTAAAAACATTTCTATTTAAGGACTATTTTGGCGATTTAATTTCTTAAATATAATTATAATAAATTTAATTTCGAGAATTTTATTACTCATCATGTATTAGTTTGTAGAACTTTTTAACATTTGTTTCAACTTACTCTGTATTTTATTTTAATTTGTTATTTGTTAATTGTATTTTTCTCTTATTTACAAGTTTTACTGTAAACCGCTTTGATTCTCAAAAGGCGGTATATAAGTTCAATTAAATAAATAAATGATCAGATGGAGGTTAGGGCTTGCAATTTCAAATGAGAGATATTGATGCATTACACAGAGACACCAACTCCACCTCAAGATACCCTTGCAGAATACCTTCTCTGCCTTGGTAGGTAAGGATTCTCCATTAATGGAAACTCAGGTGGCCTTAGACAAGAAAGTCAGCATCAGTTTACAGACATCTAAACCATATAGATAAAGAGAGGGGCTTAGCTCAATGATCATCTCTATCAGCCCTTTTATTTAACATTTATCTCCAGCCAATCTGTAGTATCTTCCATAAGTTTAAAGTGGAGTATCACATCTATGCAGATAATATAGTATTTAATCGGCCAGAACCATTGTCATCCATTTATTCTTGATTTTCTGGATTTTCTGAGGGAGTTGCATGAATTGTTTGCGAGCTGTATCTTGGGGGAGATTTGTTTAATTGCAGCTAAATCTTTCCTCAATTGAATCATTTTTCAATAGTAGATAGTTTAAGATGGATAGGACAATCTCAAAGACTCCAAATTATTTTCCTGAGGATTAAAGCACCACAGCTGTTGCACTGATTAAAAATAACTTTGATTAGTGTGTCAAATTTGGGGCAGTTGTCAGATGAAAAGCAATAGAGAAGTGCTTTCCATTAAAGTTATTAAAAGCGACTGTGTGTCTTGGGGTGACTAAGAACGTCCAATCCTGGGGTGGGAGGATGAGGGGAAGGATGGAGAGAAATAAGTGGCAGTAAGCTACGAGTTTGACTTCCTTAGCCAGAGACCCTGCAGGGCAGCTGTTACTTCCCAGAACACAATCTTGCCTCTGCAATACAGGCCAAACATATTCTTTTAAAGCTACTTTTCTAGAACAGGATGAAGATTTGAACTGATTGTGGGAAATGTTTCCTCATGAAAACACATCTAGTGTGGCATCATAGAATCCACATCAGGGAAAAACTTTTTCGTTGTACTGATTGTGGGAAATGTTTCCTCTTGAAAGCACAACTCGTGCTGAATCATAGAACCCACACAAGGTAGAAACCTTTTAGTTGTACTGAATGTGGGATATATTTCCACTGGAACTCAGAGCTAGTGACGCATCGTAAAACCCACAATGGAATGTGGGAGATATTTCTGCACAAAATGAAGACTAGTGAGGCATCATGGAATTCACACTGGTGAGAATAAACTGGCATACTGTTTTCTCTTGGTTTAAATCATATCTATCAAATCGATCAATCCAAGTAAAGATGGGTAATACTTTATCAAAACCATTTTTTCAAAAATAGACATTCCTTAAGGGTCCTTTTTAATTTATACATCCAACCTATTTGTAATATAATCAAGAGTCATGGCATTTATTATCACCTTTATGTTGATGACATTATGTTATATACTCATTTCAATACCAAGCAGCTACAATTAAATAAAATAAATGAATGTTTCAGCAATATCACCACTTGGCTAGCAGATCAGAACATGTATTTAAATTTTGACAATACAGAAAGTCTTTTTATTTCAAAAGACAATTTTTTTGTTCTTCCGGATGTACTAATTTTAAAAGAAGCAAACATACAAGTTAAAACACAAGTTAGATACTTGGGTGTTATACTCGATCAACAACTCAATTTTTCCAAACATGTGCGCAATGTAACAAAAGCTATTTTTTCAAAATTAAAAATGTTCCAAAATTTAAGACCACTCCTATCTCCTAGTGACTTTAGAACAGTAATTCAGACAATGATATCTCCTCATTTGGATTTCTGTAACACTTTGTTTATGGGACTTCCTTAGCAAATTATTAATAGGCTCCAACTAGTTCACAACACGGTAGCAAGAATTATTCTACAAGTACCAATTAAAGAGCCTATTACGCCAATCTTAAAACTTCTACATTGGCTTCCTATAGAGAGTAGGATGAAATTCAAAGCCATTCATACAATATTTAAATCAATTCATTCAGAATCCTCCTCGTGCCGGAAAGAAGTTATCCAAATTATTCTTGATAATAGAACACGGAGAAGTATCTCTAAGAATCTGCTGCTTACTCCCTCTGAATCTAAATCTTGCAGTGTGTCTACTTCAAAGAAGCTTTTACTCTTTTTGTCCCCTCTTTATGGAATTCACTTCCTCTTTTAATTAGATCTTCAGATGATCCAAAGTGCTTACGAAAACTTTGTAGAACTTTTTAACATTTGTTTCAACTTACTTTGTATTTTATTTTAATTTATTTTTTGTTAATTGTATTTTTCTCTTATTTTCAAGTTTTACTGTAAACTGCTTTGATTCTTGAAAGGCGGTATATAAGTTCAATTAAACAAATAAATGATCAGATGGAGGTTAGGGCTTGCAATTTCAAATGAGAGATATGCTATATCATCTGCATAGATGTGATACTCCACTTTAAACTTATGGAAGATACTACAGATTGGCTGGAGATAAATTTTAAATAAAAGGGCTTTTTGAGATGATCATTGAGCTAAGCCCCTCTCTTTGTCTATATGGTTTAGATGTCTGTAAACTGATGTTGACTTTCTTGTCTAAGGCCACCTCAGTTTCCATTAATGGAGATTCCTTATTTACCGGTACCAAGGCAAAGAAGGTATTCTGCAAGGGTATCTTGTGGTGGAGTTAGTGTCTCTGTGTAATGCATCATAATGGCCTGAACCACTGTCATCCATTTATTTTTGCTTTCCTGGATTTTCTGAGGGAGTTGCATGAATTGTTTGCAAGCTGTATCTTGGGGGAGGTTTGTTTCATTGCAATTAAGTCTTTCCTCAATTGAATCAATTATTTTTCAGTAGCAGATAGCTTAAGATGGATAGGACAATCTCAAAGGCTCCAAATTGTTTTCCTGAGGATTAAAGCACCACAGCTGTTGCACTGATTAAAAATAACTTTGATTAGTGTGTCAAATATGGGGCAGTTGTTAGATGAAAAGCAATAGAGAAGTGCTTTCCATTAGAGTTATAACAAGCGACTGTGTGTCTTGGGGTGACTAAGAACTTCCAATCCTGGGGTGGTTGGATGAAGGGAAGGATGGAGAGAAATAAGTGGCAGTAAGCTACGAGTTTGACTTCCTAAGCAGAGACCCTGCAGGGCAGCTGTTACTTCCCAGAGCACAAACTTGCCTCTGCAATACAGGCCAAACATATTTTTTAAAGCTACTTTTCTAGAACAGGTTGAAGATTTGAACTCTTTGCTAAAAAAAAAATTAAATAAACATATCAATCTCTTATATCTCAACAAATAGGGGTGACTTACACAGAGCGGTTGGTACACCCCTAAACAAAGGCATGGGGAGAAATGATCTGCACGGAGCGGCAGGTGCACCGACTCCTGCTGCCTTGCTGGGCAGACTAGATGAACCATACTGGTCTTTATCTGCCATCATATACTTTGTTACTATGTTAAACACAGGCAGTATGTAAAGCAGTGCATGTACAGTAATTCCAAAAGATCGATGAGGTACAGGCAGCTAAAACTATTCAAAGCATCAAAATAAAAAGAATAAAAACGTATCCAGAGAGATCAATGTGCTTCCACCCCCGGTGCTCTAGAGACCAGTAATAGCTTCAGGGACTGTTGCTACAAGTTTTAAATGCAGAGCTCCCTTGGATTTCCAGGGTAAGAGAATAAAGCCAGCCGACATCTAATGTACTCTGAGCACCTCCAAGTGTCCCTGAGTGTGTTTCTGGTTTGTCTTTCAGATGCGGGTGACATTTGAGGACATCGCTGTCTCTTTCTCCCAGGAGGAGTGGGAGTATTTAAATGAAGGGCAGAAGGAGCTTTACAGGGAGGTGATGAAGGAGAATTATGAGACTCTTATCTCCCTGGGTAAGGACTGTACGACTGTATCTGCATGTCTAGCAGACAGTGGGGCTGATCTATTATACTGTATCTACCATTCTTCCAGGTTCCAGAGATAGGACACATCCAGAAAATGTGCTCACATAGCAATTTCCAGACATATTAACACCCTGTACCCACCAGGTACAATAAGCAGTATTTTATAAATCATCATTATATAATTCAACTCTAGATAGAGACCCTGCAAAGTGGAGTGGGGGATGAGTCCGGTGAACCCAAGGGTGCTGGGTTCAAGGATCCCACGGGACACGTCCTACCTTACCACATACATATATAGATGGTTCCTATAACTTCATCCCTTGAGGAATATCCTAGTACATTACTTAAAAAATAAAATAGTCCATCATATCTTCAGTCAGTCTCACTCTACATTGCTTCCTTTTGTGCTCACGTATATTTTTCTAAGCAGCATATCTGTTTGTGTCCCCTGCTTTCTGGAATTCAGATACTGTCCTCATCTCTACTACGTCCACTGTGAATTTATTCCATGTATCTACCACTCTTTCCGTAAATAAATATTTCCGCATATTACTCCTGAGTCTATCCCATTTCACCCTCATCCATCAGGTGCTGCAGGACTGCACCCTCGGACCCAGAGCCCCGATCGGCATCACGAAAGAGAGCAGGAGGCTGAAACCCTTCCCGCTATCCATCTCTAGGCCAATCAGGGCCCACCACAGCAACTTAAAAAAAGAAGTGCCATCAGCCGCGCCAGAACCTGGAGGGCCCTTTGGCATGGCCCTTAGGCGCGGATCGCAGGCAGGTATGCAAAAATCATCTCAACCCAAACAAAAAGCTGCCAACACTAAGCCCAACAACCTCGAAAAACCTCAACAACCTCACTGGTGACCTCACCCCTATCACAAGCAGACAACCCTCGCCCACACATCTCATAGACACTTCGGATTGTATCAGGTCACACTTTCATCAAGAAAACAACAAACTGTAAGTACCACTCATCAGAAATGTAACTCACTGCTGAAAGAGCCCCACCCCTACCCTCCTATGATACTACCAAAAAGCATAAAACTGCTATAATACCACGGAATCCAATGTTGCCAGCCAACCTAGTATTGTATGCCCTTCTCATCTGGAATCTACTCTGCCACTCATCAACAGCTAACTATACCATAAACATACCCACAACAGCCCTACAACCTCCCCTAGTACACTAATCTTGCCACCCACACATATGGATGAATCCTCATAAGCATGCCAACAGACGAACCACTATGTTAATAAGAATTGAAACCAACATTCAGACAACTGGCTACCATACTCTACACACACTAATCACTCCAATTAACATTGGGCTAATCAATGCTAGGTCCATCAGAAACAAGACAAACACCATCATAGACTATATTCAATATCACCCAAACTGACATCCTCTGCATCACCAAATCCTGGCTATAAAGCCCTGACCAGGTCATTCTATCTGAGATCACTCCACGATCCCATACTGCCTTCAACTGCCCGCACATCCACAAGAGAGATGTGAATAGACCTTAAATTTAAATTTAAAATATCCTGATCTGTAAGCCACAAACACTGTGACTTAATAATGATAGAAAACAGACACCTAGCCATTTGTCTTACCTACAGAGCCCAAACGCTCCTGCCGATGAGACATCCAACATCCTCAAAGCCATATGTTTGGCCAGCTCTCCTCATAAGTCGTTTATACTACTAGGTGACCTAAACCTGAGCTTTGCACCTAGCTGAGAAGAAGCTACTTTAACAAGGCAATGGAATCACTTAACTTCTGCCACATCCTCAAGGGTCCCTCTCACCATTCAGGCTCTACTCTGAACCTCATCTTTGTCCCAAAGAATCTTCGCTCACAGCACAGCATAATGACCCCTCTTGCCATACCAATACCCTGGTCAGATCACCAAGCTATACACTTCAAGATTCACCTCCCCCAACAAGGAAAATCACAGAGAATACCCCACTCTGAAAGAAGATTTAAAGGATATAACCAAGACTAATTCCTCAAAGATATCCATCCCAGCCTCCCCCAGGACATTGCAGATCCAGATGAGGCAATTAAAACCTGGAACTCCACCATCAATGCAGCAGTGAAGGCTCCTTACTGCCCAAATCTTGGAAAAAGAGAAGAAAGATCTGAATCTTCCCCATGGTAGTCTAATGTAATAAGAGAAAAGAAACGAAAACTTTGCCAGCTAGAGCATAAATGGAAACACAACTGGTCATAAGCTACCCTTCTTCAATACCAGAAAATGCAAAGTGTGACAAGGCAGAGCTGTCAGAGCACAAGAAAAAGGCTTTTAAACAAACTTTTTCCTCTGAACCTGCCAGGAATACAGGGCAGCTGAGGGTTAAAACCCCAGCGCACAGAGTTGCAGGGCAGGAGAGAAAAGAAAGGGAGCCACACCCTAGCTCTAGGCTGACAGGGAGAGCTAGCCAACCAGGGAAAGGGGTGGACTCTCACCTGATTGGACAAACCACTCCACTTAACCAGGAAGTGGTAGGTTCAAGGGGATCTGCAAGATCTGCAGGATCAGCCCGAGCAGCAGGATCAGCAAGATCAGCTGGATCAGAGAGGAGATCAGACGAGGAACGCAGAGAGCTACAGGAGGAAGGAAAAAGGCAAAATAGGAACTTACCTTTGGCAAAGCCAGAAAAAGGGGACTCCAGGAGTGCAGATACAGCCTTGGAGTCAGGCATTCTTGGCAGAGGAACAGAAACAGAATCCTTATCCAAAAGAGGCCGAGCTCAGAGCAAGTGGGACCAGCTGGGATCCAATTACCTGGACCATTGCCAGCCACCTTGCAGAGAGAGAGCCACGTCTCTGGGGAAACAGCCGAGAATCCTCCCAGGAAGGGATTGCCCCCAAGAAAAGCTGAACCAGGTCAGAAAAACTCATAAGCCTTTTAAACAGAATATAGAGTCTGTGTCAGAAAGAGACAGAAGTAATTCCCCTGATAGTTTACCTTGCAATATTGGCAGTGAACGTGGTAGAACTTGTAAGCTAGAAGCCAGCACAGGTGCACGTCAGCTAGCTCCTAATTGGCAGCAGCGTGATTCAAGCACAGATACTGAGCTGGAGGAATGGGAGATAGGTAGAGTCCCTGAAAAGCCTAGTTACAAGAAACACGTAATTCCTCAACAGGGAATAAGGTATAGGAAAAAGGAAGAAGGAAGAAATCCTTATGCCCAGCTCTTTAAGAGGCTGAATAAACAGTTATCCTTACAAGACTGCAGGACAGGCAGTGAGAGGGGAGAAAAGCAGATACAAAGTCTCCTCCACCATTTAAGAGCATTAGACTCGAATAGGCCAGAGAGCCAAGGAGCTCAACTCAGCGACGAAGAATCCATGCAAACTGACATCCCATTGTCTGATCACAGTAGCTCTGAGATGGAATGCGGGATTTGCCAGTGTGACTTTTAAATGTACAGCTTAAACAGAAGCAATGTTTTAAGGCTGGTTTAAAAGCATGTACAGAATAGAGTTTAAGGACAGACAGGAAGTTGTCTGACTGCTGATACTAGTGAAGTGCATAATTCTAAGGCTTGAAGTGAATTATCCTTGTGAAGGTGGAACAGGAAAACCACACTTGTGGGATGTTCTTCATTGAATGCCTTGAATGAGTATCGCTGTTAAGAAAGTCTACAGTTGTTTTGGACTACAGTAACCTGAGAAGTATCAGGGAACATTTGTACAGGACTTTATTTACTATAAACATGTTGTTATCCTTAAATATCTGTTCTGGGGTGAAGAAAACCTGCTGGGAACAATAAACCTATTGTTTACCTTCAAATTGCTTTGGCTGTGATCACTGGGCCTACAACTACAATTTTGCTCAACCAGAGAACAGCGATAACAAAGTAACATACATGGCGCTGTAACCAAATACACTGCGTCACAAGTTGGTGTAATTGGTAAGACGAGGCGTCACAAAAGACACTACAATGATCTGATCAACAAGCACAAATGAGAATAAACATAGAAACATAGAAACATGATGACAGAAAAAGACCACATGGCCTATCTAGTCTGTCCTCCCATAACAACAACTACAACAGTCCACTTTTTACCTTTAGAGATCCTCTGTGTTGGTCCCATGCTTTTTTGAATTCAGTTACTATAGAAACATGATGACAGAAAAAGACCACATGGCCTATCTAGTCTGTCCTTCCATAACAACAACTACAAAAGTCCACTTTTTACCTTTAGATAGTGGACCAACCTTATCTTAAAAGCCAGCAACAAGCCTTGAAAGCTATTTGAAATTGTCCGCACCCTCATGAAGGATCCATCTCACAAAGAAGACACTATCCATCCCCTAATCTTTGCAGATTTCCTCATCAAGAAGAACAAACCACCCTTAAGAACTTCACTGCCAAACACCTCCAACAACTCAACTGCAGAACCCAATGTCAAACACAATAGTACTGAACTGACCCCTGCCTGGTCATGTGGATCAAATCAGTCAAGGACAAAGTTGTTAACTGTATCCAGAACACCATAAGCTCATCCCTATCTCAAGAATACATGCCCCCAGCTCTCAAACAAGTTAACATCTGACTCATCCAAAAAAACAACACAACAGCTCTGATCCTGCAACTTTCCGCCCTCTTTCCAGCCTGCCCTTTCTATCCAAAATAATTGAAAAGGTGGAGCAGAGACAACTGCAAGACCACATTGACCTGTATGCTCCTCTGGCTCCACACCAACATGAATTTCATCCTAACCATAGTGTTGAGACCCTCCTCATACATCTGTTCAACATACAGTACACCTAAGAGGAATTAACAACATAAAAACTGGATTCCTACTTGTCTTTGTTGACATCTCCAAGGCCTTCGAAACGATATCACACAGCATCCTCTTAAACCGACTAACTAACATTGGACTTCACAGCACAACTGGTTCCAATCCTACCTTAGCAACAGACAGCAAAAGGTCAAAGTTGGTTCAAACACCTCCATTCTGTTCAACACAACACAGGGAGTCCTGCAAGGGTCTTCCCTCCCTTCTTTCCTCTTCAACATCTACTTACAACCAGTTTGCCTTGACTGTCTTCAAGATAAGAAACAACTTACCAGCCGGAATTGTACAGGAACTGATATGCACAAAATTATACAGCAAACCTAAGAGACAGCACCAGAGGCACCATTTCAACTCCTAGTTCTTACACCAATGAAGAGGGCTCTTTCATTGGCAGCACCTGCCATCTGGAATTCTCTCCTAGAGAAGATCAGGACAACCAAGGACTTAAAGGACTTCAGAAAACATCTCAGAACCTTCCTTTTCACCAATCACTTCAGAGACAATACCTAATTCTTCCCCTCATCTCACATGCCTAAAACAATATCTAACCCTTGTACATATGTTGCAATATATATGCTTTGCTTCTGTGCAAACCCTACATGTCACCCCTACCTAAGTTTACACATTGAGTTCTCTGTAATGTTTGTTTTAATGTAAATCACTTCGAATGTACAAGAAGGTGGTGGTATAAAAATGTGTTAAATAAATAAAATAAATTGTCCCCTCATTGCAGAGCTTGATATCAATCGAAATATGCTCTCCTCCTGAGCATTTATGCCACGGAGATATTTAAACATCTGTCATATCTCCTCTTTTCCCATCTTTCCTCCAAAGTATTACTAGTGCTGCTCCTCGATACCTTGTCCTCGCTTGGTTTTAAGGGCTCTTTACTGTCCTGGTTCTCTTCTTATCTCCTATCACTCTTTCAGTGTTTGTTCTGATGGATTCTCCTCTGCTGCTATCCCGCTCTCACTTGCTGTACCCCAAGGATCTGTCTTGGGTACACTCCTTTTCTCTCTCTATACCCAGTCTCTTGGTGCACTCTTCTCCTCCCATGGTTTCGGTAACATCTTTACGCTGATGACTCTCAGATCTACCTCTCTACACCTGAAAACTCTACAGCAATCCAGGCCCGGATCTCTGCCTGCCTTTCTGACATTGCTGTTTGGATGTCTCACTTGAAATTGGACAGGGCCAAAACTGAGCTTCATATTTTCTCTTTAACCCTTGTCTCCCCTACCTCTCTTCTCAGTCTCTCAGGATAATAAAACACTTTTCATCTCTTCAACACTCTGCTGCACAGCTAATCTTCCGCCAGCCTCGTCATGCTCATATTACCCCTCTTCTCAAGTCACTTCATTGCCAAACTACTACTCCTGCTATAAGTGCAGTCACTCTGCAGCTCCTCACTACCTCTCCTCTCTTTTTCTCTCCCTACACCCCTCCTCGGGAAATTCCGCACTTCTTTCAATAGTTACCCCCATGTTATCCAAGTTTCCATTCCTGTTCTCTGTAAACACAGAAACAGCTTGATGTTCTGTGTGTATTTTCAGTTTCATGTAAACTGCACTGATGTTGAATAGCGCGGTATAAAAGAAATGTAAATAAATAAAATAAATAAACCCTCTTCTATCTATGCCCTTCTCTTCAATTGCTAACTCCAGACTGCTCCTTTTGCCTTGCTATGCCTTATGCCTGGAATAAACTATCTAAGTCTGTATGTCTGACGCCTTCACTGGCCCTTCTCAAATTGAGGCTCAAAACTCATCTCTTCGCTGTTGCTTTTGTAGGTTGAGTCGCCTGATCTCCTTTGTGTCTACAGCTACTGTGTTATCTGTTTTGACTAGATTTTAAGCTATGTCGAGCAGGGACTGTATTTTACATGTGTCTGTGCAGCACTGCGTATGTCTTATAGTGCTATATAAATGTTCAGTAGTAGATGAGGGTCGCAGTAGTTTGTGTAGAAAGGAAGGGACAGATGTTTCTGATGTGTTATAGAGAAAGAAGCGACAGATTTTAGCTATTTTTTGGATGCTGCAGAGAAAGAGAGAGCAGAGTCAAAGATGGTATGGAAGGGCAGAAGGGAGAGGCCGTATGATCTTTATCTGATGTCATGTTTTTTGTTTACATATAGAAGGTGTCTTGAATACAGGCCAGTAATTTGTAATTATTTAATTTTAATGCAAATTGCTTTGCTCTTTTATATGAAAGGAGGGACATCAAGAGATCATGAAATGAAATGAAATCAAGTAAGAAATTAACTTTCTTTCTCCCTCTGTCATATTTATTTATTTATTTTTGTTTTTTATATACTGCGCTCTTTAAAATCAGTGCGGTTTTACAGATAACATTTGAGCTGATTGGTCAGAGATTTGGGATAATCCCAGAGCAGGGATTTTGGGATCAAGAGACCCAGAAATACATATCTCTGTGATCCCCATCATATGATTAGTGCCTTCTTTTTATGTCCAGCAGGTGACGGGGTCACACAGGAAAAGAAGAGAGAGGAGAAGAGAGAAGAATGAGGAAACTCTTTCACACACGAGGTGCACCCAGCACTCCACCTAAACTCTCACATGCAAGAGAGACATTTTCCACCTACTGAGTGTGAGAGCGGTTTCAATCATAGCAATTGCATAAGAAGCCAGTTGAAAATACACCCAGCAGAGGGAACTACCCCAACAGAGAGGCCTTCTACATCTTATAATAGTCCTGAATGTGGAAGAAATGTCGCTCTTAAGAAATCCGTAACAATGCACCAGAAAATCCACAGGAGTAAGGAAAGAGTTCAATGCACTGAATATGAGAAATATTTCCACAGCAGCTCACAACTTGTGGAGCATCTTAGCAACCACACCGGGGAGAAACCTTTTAGTTGTACTGAATGTGGGAAATGTTTCCTCACGACGGGAAAACAGAAACTAGTGGACGCATCATAGAACCCAACACAGGGGGGAGAAGACTTTTTTAGTTGTACTGAATGTGGGAAATGTTTCCTCAGGAAAACACATCTAGTGAGGCATCATAGAACCCACACAGGGGAGAAACGTTTTAGTTGTACTGAATGTGGCAAATGTTTCCCCAGAAAAGCACATCTAGTGCTGCATCATAGAACCCACACGGGGGAGAAACCATTTAGTTGTACTCAATGTGGCAAATGTTTCCCAGTACAGCACAACTAGTGAGGCATCATAGATCCCACACAGGCTAGAAACCTTTCAGTTGTACTGAATTTGGGAAATGTTCCCCAGATAAGCAGAACTAGTGCAGCATCATAGAACCCATACAGAAGAGAAACATGACTACGATTAACAAGAGACATCTAGGTCTTTAGGAAGCAGCTCAAGACGACTCTCTTCATCGAACAATACGGGGACGTCACAGATACTGATTGATAGTCAGCAACACAGTACCAAAGACCAACACCATACCCTTCCCCCATGTACATGTATTGTATAATAGCACACGCTGTAAATAGCTCAACAGAATCTACGACACCCTAATACACCCACACCCACTGTTTCACAGCATGCAGAGAAAAAACATTATTTGTTGATTGTTGTGTACACTGCTTTGATTGAAGGAGAAGTGGTATAGAAATTCTTTTAAATAAATAAATAAATACATAAAATTTTAGTTGTACTGATTGTGGGAATGTATGTCATGAAAATACATCTAGTGCGGCATCACAGAACCCACACGGGGAAAAATCTTTTAATTGTACTGAATGTGGGAAATGTTTCCTCTCGAAAGCAAATATAGTGACGCATCATAGCATCCATACTGGGGGAGAGAAACCTTTTAGTTGTAATGAATGTGGGGAAAATGTTTTGTTACAAAAGCACAAATGGTGCTGCATCATAGAACCCACACTGGTGAGAAACCTTTTAGCTGTTACTGAATGTGGTAAATGTTTCATCAGTAAAACACAACTAATGCTGCATCATAGAACCCACACAGAGGAGAAACTGTTTTAGTTGTATTGAATGTGGGAAATGTTTCTACTGGAACTCAGAGCTAGTGAGGCACTTTAAAACCCACAATGGGAAGAGACCTTTAGTTGAATGAAATGTGGGAGATATTTCTGCACAAAATGAAGACTAGTGAGGCATCATGGAACTCACACGGGGGAGAATAAACTGATATACTGGTCGTCTTGAATAATATCTAAATGACCTTGAGAATAGAGATGTCTGTTCCCTGTGATTATTCTCTGAATTGTACTGAGAGGCAGAAGATCTTGAAAGTATTAAGAAGTGCAGTCAGAGATCAGGAAAATGTGGCAGAAAGATATAGTAATCTTTCCCGGACTTCCGGCATGAGTGGCGAGGAGAGTGGACGTGCCTGAGAGGGCTCTGTCATTTTACCCCTTATAAGTTGTACGGATGACCGTTACGTATCAACTATGGACCTCACGGAC
>CM066031.1:38695336-38921130 GCA_033557465.1 Ichthyophis bannanicus | reverse complement strand
AGATGAGATTTAGGGGTATGTGTACTTAAAAAACTGCGTTAGTGCAATTTCTGCGCGTTAGGAGACCCAGCGGTAGTGAATGCTTTGAAAACCCCAAATAAGGACATGGAGGCAGTACCCGTAGCAATCGTCTACCACTACACGCGCGTTCCAAAAAACAGCTACCGAGCATTAAAGGGCTGCCGGTGGCGCGTCTACTTTCGCGTGGTAATCGTAAGAAGGCGTACAGAACACAAAGCACCAGCAACAACAGAGCTGTAGCACACATGGTTACTGTAGCTGGACTCGACGTGTTCACATGGCAAGACATGGGTATTCACGAGTTCCAGTGTGCCTAACGCAGGGAAGGGTGGCCCAGGTCACTCAACATGTATCATTACATAGGGAATGAGGAGTGCATGGTTGTTTCTTTACGTGGAGTAGTGCTGTCAAGAAACACACCCCTCGGAGGGTGCCTACTCGTCCACGTACGTTGGGTGCGTGCGAGGGCATGCGGGCGTGGCAGTGCACTGCGTTGGATACGGGGCATAGGCTCCATTGCGTACGCGGCGTGCGTTGGTGTCGTAGCGTAAAATATAAGAGTGGGTACAGTGTGTTTTTACCAGCGTGGGCCACTTATATTACAGACCTCTTTAGTGGTGCTCTTGCACCTATGACATTATTGTCTAACAGGATGTACGCTGTGAGTGGCCTAGCGTTATATGCGAGAAGCCTGTGAGCAGGTGCTTGGATCTTTACAGGCTGTTTGGATTGTGACAGGTCACACCACCCATGAGAAACACTGCTATATGCAAATCAGCCTGTCACCACAGATACACACCATTGGGAATGCAACCCCACAGCACCTCGGCCCTGGTAGGGGGAAGTGGACCATGTGCACCCCCACAGCACCTCGTCCTTGTAGGGGGTACTGACAGTGTGTTGTACTCGGAACAGAGTAGCTACACCACCGTCACCATTGTGCGGGTACTGTGCTCAACCTGAGGGTGCAGTGAGGACGCCCAGCTCCAGGTCCACAGCACCGTCCATTGGCTGAAAGAGGCCATGGTTGCAGTTTCAAAGCAGTGTTAAAGGGTGAGATAGGTAGTTTCTGCAGACACACCTTGGGATATCTATGTCTGTTTCAGTCAGATGTAGCCCCCCATGGACCCCTAGGTGGGCCATGTACCACCACCACCCTCCCCCAGGGACGAGGGCTGCAAAACAGGGTCTTCAGAACAATAGATTACAAAATTCTACCTCACTGCAAAGGTGGAAGTAGAGGGGAACATATAACCCCCAGTCCTGCTGAGGAAACAGGGACACCCCACAGGGCAGTCAATGCAGCTCTGTACACATCCATAACACAATAGCAGACAGACATTAGACCTGTATATGGTAAGCTGCACCCCACCACTATCTGATATGCTCCTGCTGCAAGCCATCAGCCATTGCACCCTGCAAGCCACTCCATCAAGACACATACCAGCTGCAAACAGCCTGCTAGTTAGTCCCATAGTGCATGTGCCCAGTGGGATGCATGCACCCAGAACTGGGATGTCAGCATACACAGCAAGCAGATTTAAATCAGTGACCTGGGCCCCAAAAGGAAACCCATATCTATCACATGAGAGAAATACTATATAGCACGATGGGGGTGCCTAGCAATGCTGTGGTCACTGCACAGTCAGGGTGAGAGTGATCTCTCAGCAGGGACATACTGAGGTCACCCTGTCTGTGTAGTTGGTGGCCGGGCACTAAAATGTCCCAGTCAGTGCCCTATGCCCTGTGGCAGATGCACTCTGGCCAGGGCCACCCTGTCCGGCCTATACCCATGGTACCTTGCTCCTCATTATGTACATGGCAGCCCAATACTGGCAACATGGCTGGCAGTGTGGCTTTGGCTGTGGAAGGTGTTTTGCAGCCACCACACACACATGGAATAGACAGGACAGACACCCCCACATCTATGCCAGCATTGTGCTACTATAGAGGTGTTCAGCAGCCCATACCCACCACACCAGTCCTGGGCACAGTACAGGCATGGATATATGGTATGCAATACTGGGGGGTTTGGGGTCACTCCCCAGGGTGGTAAACACTATCAGAGACCAGACCTGCAGCACACACCGCAGACATCAGAATGATTGTTTATGGTGGGGCTCAATGAGCAAAATGTGCTTAACGAGGAATTGATATCTGCCAGTTATCATAGGAAACGTTGATAGCTGTGTACCATATACTCAAGGGTAGGGTGGCATTGCTAAGGTATGCAACTTGCTAGTATTGGGAGATACAGGCAGGGCCCAATGTCTTGCCTCTCCAGGAGGGCATTGGCCAATTGGGGCCTGTGGGTGTGTGTTGGTGGTGTGTCTGCCCCTATGGCTGCTGCTTTGCGGCCAGAGTTTCCCAACTCCAGTCCTGGTGTTTTTCCAAACACTGTTCATGTTTTCATGCTGTCCCCTCATAAATATGCATGAGCTACCTTATCTGCATACCATGGGGGGGGTGTGCATAGATATGCAGCACAGGCATCTTTATTAGAGGACGCAGCATGGAACCTGAATGGTGGTGGGGCCCGCCAGGACTGCATTTTGCGGGACTCTGCTCTAGGTAATGCGCCTGTTTGTATGGTGTCTGTGTTTGGTGTGGTAAAATATAGGCGTTATTAACAGGCGTATGTTCTTCTCCTCTCTCCGCAATAAAGGATGTCTTTACTATCACTGTTTAGTGGTGGGGTTTAAAACTATGGGGACTGGGTTGGCATGAGCCCCAGCTGGGATTTGAACCTGTGACCCTTGGGTCTTACAGCACTGGCTGTGTCCGTTGCACCACACTGTGGCCCACAGAGACAGTGCAGTCCCTGGAGATAGGAAAAACTGGCCTGACGAGTCAGAAACCCGGCTCTGCACCATTGTACTGTGGGTTCATTTACCTTGTATGGAGACAAAAGTGTACATAAAACCTCAAAAAAGACCTCGAAAAAAAGGGGCAAAACACCCATAAACCAAGCTGGGCAACAATGATAACATTGGGCATTGATCGTATAAGTGTACGTTACGGCGTTATTCACGATTACCACAGTTTAGTAAACATACCCCTTAATGTGGACAAGTGCAAAGTTATTGCACCTAGGGAGGAACAACTATGGTTACACAATGCAAGGTTCAACATTAGGAACCACCACCCAGGAAAAAAAGATTTAGGCGTCATTGTGGATAGCATGTTAACAAAAACCTCGGCCCCAGTGTGCAGCGGCGGCTGCCTAGAGAGCCAATAGAATGCTAGGTATCATAAGGAAAGGAATGGAAAAATAAAACAAAAGATATATAATGGCCTCTATGTCGTTCCATCGTGAGGACCGCACCTTGAAGATTGTGTGCAATTCTGGTCGCCGTATCTTAAAAAGGATATAGCGTTATTAGAAAAGGGTCAGAGAAGAGCCAACCAAAATGGTAAAGGGGATGGAAGGATACTCATAAGAAAAAATGCTAAAAAGGTTAGGGCTCGTTAACATGGAAAATAGACGGATGAGGGGAGATAGGATAGAATTCTATAAATTCATGAACGGGGTAAACGTAGATCGATTGTTTACGTTATCAGAATATAGAAAGACTAGGGGATATGCCATGAAAACTACAGGGTAACTATTTAAAAAAGTAATAAAAGAAAATATTTCTTCACTCAACATGTAATCAAACTCTGGAATTATTTGTTACCGGAAGGAATGTAGTAAAGGCTGTTAGTGAAGCTGGGTTTAATAAAGGTTTGGACAAGTTCCTGGAGGAAAGGTCCATAAACCATTATTAAGAAGGGACCCAGGATATCAACATGCTTGGCCCAGTACAAGCATTGCGGAACCTGTGTCTTTTGGGGAAAAACTGCTAAAGGGTACGTATGACTAGATTGGCCACTGTTGGAAACAGGATACTGGGATTGATGGACCTTGGTCTGACCCAGTATGGCATATCTTATATTCTTATGGTCTTATGAGATGGGGGACAGTTTGCTAGTTAACCTTTCATATATACTTTAGTATACAGTTGTGCACGCTTGTTTGCCATTATACAATTAGCATTTTTTTTGCACACACAGTTGGCAGTCATTGTTATGAATGTTTTAATAGGTTTTTAAATTGTTGTGTTCTGGAATTGTGTGTTTTTTTTTAATTCCAGACATGCTCATTAAATAGCAACTGTTTAGATATTTGTGGTAAACGAATGTGCTTCTGCATTCCTGCAGCCGTCTATTACTGTGGCAGCAAGTTTTTTCTGTATAATGTTGTTTATGTTACATCGTATACATTCTTTTTTGTATATTTTTAGGTGCATGTTGTTTTATCCTTGCTACAGTCTAATCATTCTTAAGCTATATTTTTAACCATGTATTTTTAAATGTGGATTGATATTGAACCTTCCCACCAAGTTTTTTCCTTTGTTAATTGGGTTTCCTTTGTTTTGACCATATGTATATGATTTGTGTTATTTGTATACCTTTAAAGTTTTATTTATTCATACATAATTTTACTATGTTCCAGATTTGGAAGAGTGGTCGCTCCACCCCGTAGATGTGTTTCATACCCATTCTATGTGGTTATTTGGTAATGTTTTTAACTATTTATTAATGTATTTATTATGTACTGTCATGCAGCGAGGGTTGATGAAAGCCAAGATAGAAAAAAAGAAGCTGTTGTCAGCAAGGAAAAGATGTGCACATAGTACAATATTCACAGGGACCAGATAGAGGGAGCAGGAGTGCATTCAGAAAGGCTGAAGGGCCATGCCCAGTGGCAGGAGCAGATGACAAACAATTCACGTACCTCAAAGGCAGGACTCCTTTATAAGGAAGGAGGGGTTCAAGCCAAAGGAGGAGGACCAGGTCAAACCGGAGGAGGACCAGGTCAAACCAGAGAAGGACCGGATCAAGCGGGAGGAGGACAGGTCAAGCTGGAGTGGAAGCTGTTTGCTGGCAGAGGAAGCCATGAGGAGCTAACAGAGAATCTCCAGAAGCTGACAGGAGACTTCCAGGAACTAACAGGAAGCCACAAGGAGCCAAGGTAGGACCGGCTCATGGTGGAGAGAAAGCTGTTTGCTGGCAGAGGAGGAAAGCACTACACTGATTGTAAGCAGGAACCACCTGAGAATCAGCTGGGAAGGAAAAGACAGGCTGAGCACGGAAGCCAGGTTTTGGGCTGTTTCAGAAGCAGGCACTTACCAGGAGAATCGATTCCAGGGCAGAAAGATAAACCAAACTTTCAGAGAAAAGATTGGCCTAAAGCTTCTGAGTGGAGGAAAGCAAGCTAAAGGAGAAAACCTTTCATCTACATGCTGCTGCAATCAAAGGTATGCTAACCATATTCCTATGAAGAAAACTTTGCCATTTAAAAGTTCTTGTGAAGGAAATGTGAAACCTCTGAAAAGAGAAAGCACAGCTAATACTAATGTGACATGTGGCCAGCGTTCCAGGCTAGGCCCAAGGACACTGGAGAGTATTAAGGGAAATATACAAAGCTCAGAATATAATATTCCAGAAACTGTTAACACTGAATTAGACATATCTTCTCCAGAGCCGATGCAAGTGGAACTGGTTGAACAGTTGTCAGGGGAAGAAATGGATTGCTCTCTCTGTATTTCCAGCAGCAGAGTCTTTGGTAGACTTATGAACCACTTGTATTATCTGCAGAATGTCTTTGATTTATTGAGCAGAAGAATGCCAATTTGCTTTTAAGTTGGAAGCTATGTTTGTGCATTGCTAATTACTGTGAAGTTAACAGTTTCTCCTTAAGCCTTGAGTTTTCTTTCGTGCCTGAATTTAAGGACATTATTCAGTTGTGACCATTTATGAACCCATGCGTAAAGGGAATAAAAGCCTTTTTCATCCCTACCACTCTGTTTTCATTGTTGCTTTAAAGGATTGGAGTTTAAAACCACTAGACCAAGTTTCCTTGGTTCTTAAAAAGGACTCTCCTATCCAATAATAATAGTTTTGTGTCCCACCTGCCTTGGCAACCACTGGCCACCAGAGTGGTGCGCAACAGTACATATTAAAAATTTTTTTTAGTTGTATATTTTAATTATGTAATACTATTTATGTGTCTGTTTTTAGACCACTGATGAAGGCCTTGGCCGAAACTTGTTAAGTTGGGTCTTCAACAAAGTCATTTTTATCAAGCAAATTCTGTTGGCCGTGGTTGATTGCCCTCAGCTGTGCTTTAAAAAACGTTTGGACAAGTTCCATGAGGAAAGGTCCATAAACCAGTCTTAAAGGCAGGGGCGGCCCAAGGGGGTTGCGGGGCCATGTGCGGAGACTCGGTGCGGGGCTTCATTTGCATAAGGTGCTTCATTTGCATACATATTTGCATAATGTTACCATACGCTAACTTTTAGTAAACATGCCTCTTAATGAGTATATGGATAAAGAAAGACTAAAAGATTTTCTACATTACTATAACCCAGTACCAACCGCCAGGCACATTAGGAACTACTACAAACACTGCCCATTTAGAACCCATAGCAAACCCGCCGTATCCTAACAGCACTACCAGGACTCACAAAGCACCATACCCTAACTATCAAAAGGCAACACTGCAAATATTAAACCAATACATTTCATAACAATACATGACCTACTGGGGAAAGAGAACAAGTGGCAATGTCAAATAGGAATTATATAAACAGAATACCTCAGCTCAGTTACACATGCAGAACATAGACCATCACCAAACAAGGAATCACAATTTAGAAACAGGAAGACAATAATTAAACTGGGAACCCCAAAAGCCAAACTTGGAATGTACAACACTGTAGAAATACAACTATAAATTAATTTCCTCTTGTACTAAACAAAGCGCAGACATTAATGATGCACATTTCCCAGAGCTGACATATTCCAGTTAATAAATTCTAAATAAAGAGATATTTTTCTACCTTTTGTGCATTTTTTTCAGTTACAATTGTTCCAGCCACTTTCTTCTAGCTTCTTTGTGTCTTCTGCTAACTCTCCATCTGCTGTCCATTTGTCCTTTCTTCTCTCTTTTAGTTTTTTTTTTTCCATTCTCTCTCTACATCTGCTTTAACATACTAATCTTTCTCCTTTTGCTCTTTCCTCATTCCTATTTCATCCACTCAAATTTTACCCTTCCATCCTCAATCCCAACTTACTCTCCCAATATCCAGCCAATTGTAGATTTGTCTTCCCTCCCACACAAAATATTTTTCCCTCTCCATTTCACTCTCCCAGCTCCATCCCATTCTAACCCTCCCCCAACATCAGCTCCCTTCTAGTTCCAGCCCCACCCATCATCTGCTCCCTTATAGTCCCTGCATCAGCCCATTTCCAATCCTAGCCCCCCCAGCCGCCCATGTCCAATCCTGTCCTCGCCCCACCATTAGACCATGTCCAGTCCTAGCTCCCCAATCCATGTCCAGTCCTATCCGAGTTCCTCCATCAGCACATTTCTAGTCCTTTCCTAGCCCCACCATCAGCCCATGTCAAATCCTAGCTCCCCTCCACTCAACCCATTTCCAATCCAAATCCCCCATGAGCCTACTTCCAGTTCTTGCCCCTCCATGAGTCCATTTCAATTCAAGCCCCCACCACAGCCCATTTCCAACCTTAGCACCCCCAACAGCCCATTTCCAGTCCTATCCTAGCCCCTCCATCAGCCCATTTCCTGTCCTAGCCCCCCCCCACTCAGCCCTTTTCCAGTCCTAGCTCCATCCCCTCACAGCCCATTTTCCATTCCAAGCCCCTCCCCATCAGCTATTTGCAGTTCAAGCCCCCCTTCCACTCAGCCCATTTCCAGTCCCTAGCCCCCCCCATAGCCCATTACCAGTCCTAACCCCCCCATCAGTCCATTTTCAGTCTTACCCCCCCACAGCCCATTACCAGTCTTAACCCCCCACAGCCCATTTCAGTCTTACAAGTCCTAACCCCCCATCACCCCCATTTTCAGTCTTACCCCCCACAGTCCATTACCAGTCCTAACCCCCCATCAGCCCCATTGCCAGTGCTAATGCCCCCAACAGCACATTTCCAGTCAGCCCCCTGCCCCCATAGCCCATTACCAGTCCTAACCCCCCATCAGCCCACTTCCAGTCCTAACCCCCCCATCAGCCCATTACCAGTCCTAGCCCCCCCATAGCCCATTACCAGTCCTAAGTCCCCCATCAGCCCACTTCCAGTCTTAGCTCCCCCCTTAGGCCATTACCAGTCCTCACCCGCCCTCAGCCCATTTCCAGTGCTAGCCCCCCCCCATAGCCCATTACCAGTCCTAAGCCCCCCATCAGCCCACTTGTAGTCTTAGCCCCCCCACAGCCCATTACCTTTCGTAACCCCCCATCAGCCCACTTCCAGTATTCGCCCCCCATCGCCCATTACCAGTCCTAACCC
Source organism: Ichthyophis bannanicus (assembly GCA_033557465.1). Taxonomy (NCBI): domain Eukaryota; kingdom Metazoa; phylum Chordata; class Amphibia; order Gymnophiona; family Ichthyophiidae; genus Ichthyophis; species Ichthyophis bannanicus. The sequence goes on along the minus strand of CM066031.1, from coordinate 38,912,760 downwards.
CCCCCAGCAGCCAATTTCCAGTAGTAGCCCCCACATAGCCCACCAGTCCTAACCCCCCCATCAGCCCATTTCCAGTCTTAGCCCCCCATAGCCTATTACCTGTCTTAACCCCCCCCCATAGCCCATTAACAGTCCTAACCCCCTCCCCCCCATCAGCCCAATTAGGTAAAAAAAAAAAAAACCAGCTGCTGCTGCTGCTGCCGCCGTGTCAGTGGGCAGAATCGAGCATCCCGCGGGGCCTCCTCCCCCTGGCCCTGCAGTCGTCCATTTGGCCTCAGCGCGGGCTTTTCAGAGCCGCATGAAGGGAGAGTTCCCTTTCTCGCGGCTCTTTTAATACCACCGCGGGGCTGATGGGATTTCCCATCAGCCCCGCGGTGGGATTAAGAGCCGCGAGAGGAGAAGCTCTCCCTTTGCGCAGCTCTGACAGCCGACGCTGAGGCCAAATGGAAGACTGCAGGGCAAGGGGGGCCCCGCGGGATGCTCGATTCTGCCACTGCCACGGCGACAGCAGCAGCAGCCAGTTTCTGTTTTTTTTACCTAGTTGGGCTGAAGCAAGATGTTTTTTGCGCGTGGCCCCCTGACACGGGGGGCCCTGTGCAAAAAAACATTCTTGCTCAATGGATGGGCCGGCCCTGCTTAAAGGGGACCTGGGAAAGCCACTGGTTTCCCCAATACAAGCATTAGGAACCTGTGTTTTTTGGGGAAACTGCTAGATACTTATGACCTAGATTGGAAGCAGGATACTGGGCTTGATGGACCTTGGTCTGACCTAGTATGGCATATCTTATGTTTATTTATTTTATTTATTTATGCTTTTCTTTTATACCGCTTTTTCCAGAGATCAAAGGCGGTTTACACTTAACATATAATGAACATGGTTTTACATGGAACAGCGTTTTTCATAACTATGTACAATTAACTTTTCATGAACAATAACATGGAACAGTGTTTTTTCATAACTATATACAATTAACATTGGCTAGTAAGGCTGTAACTATTTACATTAATCATTCATTATTAATCGTAGTTTGTAAGAGTTGCTTTTTTTTCTTAAGTGTATTAAGGTTTTGAGGCTTTTTGATCTGTGGTTAAGGCGGATTGTTATGGAGGTGTAGTGTTCGGGATGGATGGGATTCATTTATAAAGTGTTCTATAAACAGATATGTTTTTAGTTCTTTCCGGAATATATGGAGATCTTTTATTTGCGGAGGCTTAGCGGAAGTTTATTCCACAGGGTGGGGGCTGCATATGAGAAGGCTCTTGAGCTTGTGGTTTTTTTTGTTTTTCGGATGGATTTTTTTATGTCTAGAGAGTGGGTTGCGTTTTGCCTGCGGGTTCTAAGTTCTTTTGGAGCATGTATCAGAGTGGCTAGATGTGAGGGTGAGATGCCGTTGATAAGTTTAAATGTGGTTAAGAGTATTTTATATGATATTCTACTATTTATGGGAAGCCAGTGTAGTTCGGCGAGGATGGGAGTTATGTGGTCAGTGAGGCGAGCTTTTGCTGTTACTCAAGCACAGATGTTTTTGAGCTCGTTGGAGTATATTGGTATTTGTGAGAGGGAGGCAGATAAGTAGACTATTACAATAGTCGAAGTGTGGAGTGATGAGTGTGCTGATAACAGATCTGAAGTCATGTGTGTCTAGTAGTGGTCGTAAGTGTTGAATGGTCCTAAGTTTATAGAATATGGTTTTTCACTGTTTGTTTTATGTGAGGGAGCATACTAAGTGTGTGATCTATTATGATGCCTAGGTATTTTACTTCTTTTTTAACTGGGATTATTGTGTTGTTAATTGTTATAGTTTCAGGGAGAGTAGTCGTGTCTGGTTTTCTTGATACGAACATTGCTTCAGTTTTTTTAGGTTGATGCTGAGGCTATTATTTTCTAGCCAAGTATTTGCTTCACTGATACAGTTTAGTAAGTTCTGGTAGGTGGGATTATTTGTGTTTATCGGTAGTGTGAGCATGATATCGTCTGCGTATATGTAGTGGTTGACTTTATATTTTTTAAATATATTTGTGATGGGTTGAAGATACAGGTTGAAAAGGAGGGCTGATAGGGCCGAGCCTTGTGGAATACCTTGTCCTTGTGTGAAAGGTTCTGAGGTGCTTTGGCCTAATTTAACGCGTATCAATCGGTTTGTAATGTATGATATAAACCATTGTAGAATTGTTCCTCCTATTCCTAGGTTTAGGAGTCTGTTAATGAGTGTGTTGTGGTGGACATTGTCAAAGGCACCAGCTATATCAATGAATATGAGGATGTAACCTTGGTTACATGTGTCAGTGCCTTTGATGAGGTCATCCATGAGTGTTATTAGTAAGGTTTTCGACTCCGTGAGATGGGCGGAAGCCGAATTGGTGTGAGTCAAGTGGTGCATGTGTGTCGATAAAATCTTGTAATTGGAGTTGTATGATTTTTTCTATTACTTTGTCAATAAACGGTATGCTGGCTATGGGTCTGTATGAGTTCGGGTCTATAGGATTGAGTTTATTATTTTTTATTATAGGGCGTAAGGATGTAAGTTTTAGGGCATCTGGCATGATGCCCTGGGATAGTGATTGATTTACTATATTTTGTATATGGATAGCCAGTTCAGTTTTGGTGTTTTTTATCCATGATACGGGGCATGGATCCAGGGGGGAGGTAGTGGTGTTGATCATTGATATGACATTGAGGAGGTGTTTTTGATCAATGTCTTGAAAGGTTGTCCATTTATTGGTTGGTTTTAAGTCCACGGGTGTTGTTATGGTTGTGTTAGATGATTTATTTCTTAGTTTGTTAGCAAAATGAGTTGCAAGAGTTTGTGCGCTTATCGTTGATTGTTCAGGTTCTGGAGCTTGGGTTCTTGTTAGTGTTTTTATAATTGCGAATAATTCTCTCGGGCGGTTGACTGCCATATTTATTACTTTTGTGTGATATTCTCTTTTCGATCTATTAATTGTGTCTTTGTATTTGATGAGAAGACTCAGGTATTGAGCTTTATTATCGCTTGTTTTAGATTTCCTCCAACGTTTTTCTTGTTTTCTTAGTTGCTTTTTTAGGTTAGAAAGGTCTTTATTAAACCATTTTTCTGACTTTTTTATGAATTGTTTTTGAGAAACTTGGGTGGGAGTTGCTGCTTCTTTTATTATTGAGTTCCATTGGTCTATTAAGGTGTTGACTTCAGTCGAGTTATTTGTAAGGTTGGGTAATACAGTATCTAGGAAAGTATCTTTGTTAAAGTGGGTAAAGCGGGATTTAAAAGGTGTTGGAGTTGTTTCAGTGTTGGTGTGGGATAGTGAAATTAAATTGAAGGTTATTAAGTGGTGATCTGACCATGGTACTTCCGTAATAAGAGGTGAGGATTGTAGTTGGTGTTTATTAAATGGGGTGGGAATGAATACAAGGTCTAGGGCGTTTCCTTTTGTGTGTGTAGGTATCTGTATGATTTGGTTGTAACCCATTTCTTTCATGGAATCCATAAAGTTGGTTGTGTGTTGTGGGTTAAGTGATGGAAGGTTCAGATCACCTAATATGATAAGTGGTTTTCTCTGTGTGGCTGTACATGCAAGTTCTAGGATGGGGGTGAGATTTTTGTGGTCAGCTGAGGGGGGTCTGTAGATAAGGGACAGTGCAAGGGTTTTATTTTCTATATTTATGATGTCCATACCGTCTATGTTATTTACATTTGTTAGCGAGTATTGGAGCTCTTTTTTAGTGATGATAAGGGCTCCGCCTCCCCTCTTTGCTTCTCGGTGGCAGTTGAAAAGGTCATATGCTGGGTCCGCATATGATCCCCAGCATTGAATATCCAGAGTTAAGTTCAGCACCGACAGTTAGATGCTGTACTTTTGTTTATTTGAAAATATTGGACTCATACTGACCATACCACATGAGAATATCAAAAGCAGCCAATATACATGCATGACAGCATTCAATCTACATGCACCAAGCCTCTGGAACTCTCTACCATAAAAATGCTGAAATATCACAGAAAAACCTCAAGACCATCCTATTCATGGAGCACTTTGGACCTATCACATGAACTTTTCCTGTCTCCCTCTCCACCTCTCCCCAAAGCCTTCCCCCTGTACATCCCTCCCACTCACCCCAAGCCTATCCATTGCTCAGACATCCGCACATCCATTCTGTTGCTGTTCGCTATACATACGACGTGTTCCTCTGTACTATAGTTTAACTCATATAAAATGTATTTGTGCTGCACATAAGTTCCCATTGTTTGTGTAACAACTTTGTAGCCATTATTAAATGTAGAGTGCTTTGACCCGATACAAGCGGTTATAAAAGGAGAGAGTTAAACAAATCAATAAATGAATAAATAAAATCTTGAAAAAGCAGGACCCACAGCTGGATCACTGGTGACTAAAGGGGCAGAGGTGCGGTGGAAGTTATCAATTTTCGGAGACGGTGGTAAACGCTCCATGGAAAAATGAAAACAGGTAAATTGGCACTAGTAGCTGGGGAGCATCCTGTGTGGACTCTGTACAATGCCATCACCCATATCTAAAGACTTCATTTCTGCTTGTCTATGGAGAAAGTATTTATCCTGACATGAGCTGACACCTCAAGTAGAACATTTGGCCAGAGGGGAATCTCCTATCACAGGGTGCCTGAGCTTTCTTTCAGTGGAGGTGGTGGGAGCAAAACCACTGAAGAAATTCAAACAGCATGGCAGCGACACAGAGGAGGCAATCAAAGGAAATTTAAAGAACTTTTGCACTTCAGCAAATACTGTAGAAGGGGGTAACCAGCACAAAGTAGTGTAAACAGCACTAATCAAATACGTGGAGTAAATGGGGGGTGTACTGCACGGAGTGCCCTGAACAAGCCCGGCAATCTCATTGAACATAAGAACATAAGATATGCCATACTGGGTCAGAGCAAGGTCCATCAAGCCCAGTATCCTGTTTCCAACAGTGGCCAATCTAGGTCATACATACCTAGCAGTTTCCCCAAAGGACACAGGTTCCACAATGCTTGTATTGAGTCAAGCATTGATATCCTGGGTCCCTTTTTAATAATGGTTTATGGACCTTTCCTCCAGGAACTTGTCCAAACATTTTTTAAACCCAGCTACACCAACAGCCTTTACTACATCCTCCGGTAACAAAGTCCAGAGTCTGATTACACGTTGATTTTTTTTTTAAGGTCCTTTACTAGCTTCTTCAGGTCCTCCTTTAAAAGGAGAGTTTGCTAAGGCACAATTGGACGCGATATTTGCAGACCAATTCCAGAGCTACAACCAACTGCAGGCCACTACCACAGCCACTAACGATTCAGAGGAAATCCTGATACAGGGCATCTGCTACAAACAAAGCCCCAGACTCCAACGCTGCCATCTCCAGTCTATCCAGCAATTGTTGGATTCAGCGCAATAGCTAGGGTTGCCAACTTTTTCACCGAGAAAAACCCGACACCTGTGGCTCGCCATGCTCCACCCATTCTCCGCCCCTAGTCCCACCCCTGCCCCGCCCCCAGCCCCACCCACAAAAATTACCGAGGTAAACTGGGAACCCCAAAATCCAAACATGAAATGTACAACACTGGAGAAATAAAACTATAAAGTAATTTCCTCTTGCACTAAACAAAAACGCAAAGATGTTAGCAATACACACTTACCAGACCAGACATATTCCAGTTAATAAATTCAAAATAAAAAGTATTTTTCTACCTTCTGTTTGGGCGTTTTATTTTTCAGTTGCAATTGCTCCAGTCACTTTCTTCTGGTTTCTTCGTGTCTTCTGCGAGCTATCCATTTGTCCTTTCTTCTCTTTTAGATGTTTTCCATTCTCTCTCTATTTCTGCTTTAACATACTGATTGTTTCCCTTTTGCTCTTTCCCCCAATTCTTTCCTTATTCCTTTATCATCCGTTTAAATTTCACCCTTCCATTCTCAAGCCCCTCTTACTCTCCCAATACCGGCCCATCATAGACTTTTCTTCCACACAAAATATTTTTTCCCCTCTCCATTCTCATTCCCCATCCATTCTAGTCCTCCCCCCAAATCAATTCCCTTATAGTTCTAGGCCCACCCAGCATCCACTCCCTTCTAGTCCCATTCTCCCATTCTCCCATGCCCCACATCAGCCCATTTCCAGTCCTATTCCAGCTCTTCATCAGCCCATTTCCAGTGCTAGCCCTCACATCACAGGCCATTTCCAGTCCTAGCTCCCCCCCCCCCAATCACAGCCCATTTCCAGTCCAAGTCCCCCATCACAGCCTATTTCCAGTCCTAGGCCCCCCCCACCATCACAGCCCATTTGCAGTCCGAGTCCCCCCGCACCATCACAGCCCATTTGCAGTCCGAGTCCCCCCGCACCATCACAGCCCATTTGCAGTCCTAGCCCCCCTAATCACAGCCTATTTCCAGTCCAAGATCCCCCTTCCTCCACCATAGCCCATTTCCAGTCCAAGTTCCCCCCCCCCCCCATAGCCCTTTTCCAGTCCAGGTCCCCTCCACCCCCATCACAACCCATTTCCAGTCCATGTCCCCCCCCCATAACCATTTTACAGTCCCGGCCCCCCCCCATCACAGCCTATTTCCAGTCCAAGTTCCCCCCCCTCCATAGCCCTTTTCTGGTCCCGGTCCCCGCCACCCCATCAAAACCCATTTCCAGTCCATGTCCCCCCGCCATAACCCTTTTACAGTCCTGGTCCCCCCCCCCATCACAGCCTATTTCCAGTCCAAGTCCCACCCTTAGCACTTTTCCAGTCCAAGTCCCCCCCCTTAGCCCTTTTCCAGTCCAAGTCCCCCCCCTTTAGCCCTTTTCCAGTCCAAGTCCCCCCCCCTAGCCCTTTTCCAGTCCAAGTACCCCCCTTTAGCCCTTTTCCAGTCCAAGTCTCCCCCTTAGCCCTTTTCCAGTCCAAGTCCCCCCCTTAACCCTTTTCCAGTCCAAGTCCCCCCCCCCTTAGCCCTTTTCCAGTCCAAGTCCCCCCCTTAGCCTTTTTCCAGTCCATGTCCCCCCCCCCCTTAGCCCTTTTCCCGCCCAAGTCCCCCCCCCCCCTTAGCCCTTTTCCCGTCCAGGTCCCCCCCATCACAGCCAATGCAGTCCTTGCCCCCCCCCCCGACCAGCATCGCGGCTGTCTGAGGCTTCAGAGGGAGCCGAGGAAGCCCGCGCGAGGCCCCGGCTCCCTCTGTACAGCCACCAGCGTGAAGAGCCTTTTCCTTCACGCTGGCGGCTGTTCCTGCAACCTTTAACCTTTCCCAGCATTCGCGGCTTCACAGGAACAGCCGCCAGCGTGAAGGTAAAGGCTCTTCACGCTGGTGGCTGTTCAGAGGGAGCTGGGGCCTCGCGCGGGCTTCCCCGGCTCCCTCTGAAGCGGAGAAAAGCCGTTTTTTTTGCTCTGGCCGCTCCCGATCTTGCGGCCAGAGCAAAAAAACCGGCTTTTAAAGGGCCGGTTTTGCCTCTGCGCCGGCAGCCGGCCTGGCCGTGGAAAAACCGGCCAGTTGGCAACCCTAGCAATAGCACTCGGGCTACCACACCTACGCAAACAGTTGCTTGAGCCCCCAAGGTCAAAATTGTGGAGGCATTTTTTTTCCAAAAAGTGAGGCTTTATTGTATCAAACAGACTACACAATCTAACATCAAAACAGATAATGTCAACAATATGTTTCCATACATGTAACAAATGCCTTTCGGCACTGCATCTGACTCGCCTCCTTCCTTAGTGTTTTTTTGTTTTCCTGTTTAATATAAAGTATTAAAAACCCTCACTATCTTAATCCCCCCCCCCCCCCGACCTGGAATGAAGCTCAAATCTCATGTTGTCCTTCTAGGAGACCACCCAGTCCCTCCCATCCCATACCACTGAGCAGACGAGAGGGCCCATGCAGATCATTATCTGCTCTCACTTACTATATTACTAGGTTTCATTTTCCCTCAGTGTATCATGCTCCGATGAACTTTCCACAAAAGCACAAGCTTCAGTAATAAAGGCTCACCATGCTTTCTCCTCTCCTTCCCCCCTACCCTGGGCTGATTCCAAGAGTGCATGAGATGCTCAGAAGCTGAACAAAGGCTGGATCTGCAATCCTCCAAGCTGTAAATGTAACAGTCCCAGAAATAAATACCTGCTAGAAACACTTACAGCTCCTGAGAGTGCACTGTGACAATCCCACACACTAATTCCTACTAGGAAGTACTACATCTCCCAGAGTGCACTGTGATACTCCTACACAGTAATATCCCCTAGAAAGGACTATAACTCCCAGAGTGCACTGTAATACTCCTACACAGTAATATCCCCTAGAAAGGACTATAACTCCCAGAGTGCACTGTGACACTCCCACACAGTAATCCCTCCTAGGAAGGACTACAGATCCCAGTTTGCACTGTGACACTCCCACACAGTAATACACCCTAGGAAGGACTACAGCTCCCAGAGTGCACTGTGACACTCCCACACAGTAATCCCTCCTAGGAAGGACTACAGCACCCAGAGTGCACTGTCACACACACACACACACACACACATCCCTCCTAGGAAGGACTACAGCTCCCCCACTGTGACATTCCCACACATTAATCCATCCTAGGAAGGACTACAGTTCCCAGGGTGCACTATGAAGCTCCTACAGTAATCCCTCCTAGGAAGTACTACAGCTCCGAGAAACCAATCTGACACTCCCACACAGTAATTGCTCCTATTCAAGGACTACAGCTCCCAGATGCATTGTGACACTCCAATAAAGTAATACCCCCTAGGAAAGACTACAGCTCCCAGAGTGCACTGTGACACTCCCTTAGAGAAACTCTTGTTTACTTCCTGGGCTCAGTGGTTGGAACTTGTTCTGTGCATATAATATCTTTGTTTCTATAGATCAGACAGGTGAAATCTTCCTGGGCATTCGGTTGTTAGTAACTCCTCTCTCCTTCCCTGCAGTTGGAATATCTCAGGAAGTGAATCTTGAGACAGATGACCCAGCATTAGTACAGCCCCTTTCACAGGCTTCGCAGGGTTGGGGGAGGGTACTCGGTCTCCAGTCTCCTCCCCACACTTCCTCCCACTGAAGCCACTGGGAAAGATGCTTCCTACTAGCACCAGCAAAATTCACACCACCAGCTTTGCAAGGAGGGAATCAAGGCCTGTTCCAGAGAAGGGCAGGAGAATGGCCGCAGGGTTTTCTGCTCATCAGGTAGGAGACTGGCAGGAGATGGGCAGCAGGGGAGGCAATGCCATCCAGTCTCTGAGACACACACACTGTGCATGGGGCAAGCAGAAGGGGAAATGAGTCCGGCACTGCTCAGTCCAGGAAAGAAAGTTCTGCTCTTTATTCCTTACAAGCCTCTGAGGCTCTTCCTCCTCATTCCCCTCCCATGTGGCTCTTAGTTTCTGTTTCCTGCAGTGTCTTTGTATTCTCTTTTCCTCTCTCGCTCTTCCTTTTGCACAATTTCTTTTGTGTCAATTTGCAGAAAATAAGACCCAGATACACATGCACACAGGTGGACATTCAGACCTTTACACTTCATTCTCTGCACACATCCAACAGACAGCTAAATCCTGTCTCTTCTTTCTCTATAACATTGGCAAAATTTGTCCCTTCCTTTCTACACACACACACACACACTAAGGGGCATGTTTACTAAACGGCGCTAATGTCACTGGCGGTACAGGCAGCGTTAACGTGAGCAATGCCATATAAAGAGGTGGGCGTACCAGAGGTAATGTAGTGATGTCCATATAATGCCCGTTAAGGGGTGCAGTGCCCATCAAGCATGCCTTGGCCATGTAGAGTGCATTAATGGGACGTACGCTAACGCTGCCAAGCAAAGCACAGTGCAAGGCTGACAAGGGGTTTTTGGTGGTGCCTTATGAGCCGCCATCAGGTTAAGGCACCATATAAGTCGCCTCAGAAGGTGCCACATATGATGACTAACCTAAGGTATAAGGTGCACTGAGGACGTTATGGTGACCCAGGAGATGATGGCCAAGGGCAGGAAGGTGCCCCAAGGTGACAAGCAAGAAATGTATGGGCAAACACAGATGTAACCCTAACACTGCACAGAGCACCAAGGAAAGGCAATGGGCCAGTGCTGGAAGAACGCAGAGATGGGAGCTGATGGACCTGCCAAATCTGCATGCAGCTGATGTGGCAGCCAGTAAAATGGACAAATATATAGGAGGCAGCGGTAGTGATGCACAGGGTGTTGTTAATGTAAAGCGCTACAATGACAATGTGTGTGGAAGAGGATTTTAATACGTGACCTCCAGTGGAGGCAGAGGTGGCAAGATATTTACAATGATAGGAGGACAGAGGAGTAGTAGTGCCATGCAGAGCAGACACAGGAGAGGCAAGCATGAAGAGCTGCAATGCAGAAAAGGGTACCAGTGCAGGACATGGGGTAGCAGCCTGCACATGAGGACAGGACTCCACACAGCTGACAGAGGCAGATAGACGGATGGAAGGATGGCTGGCATCTGTGATGAGGGTAGTATGTTTTTCCTACTGCCCTTAAACAAACATCAATCCGTCCACTGCTAAAAAACAACCAAATGGACCCAAAGAAGGAAGAGTCTTACCGCCCAATTTCAAGTATTCCCTTTCTAGCCAAGATACTTGAAAAAGAAACTCAGAGGCAGATACAACAGCACATAGACACAGCAGCCCCGTTGGACCCATGCCAACACGGATTCCGTGAAGCTCATGGAACCGAAACACTTATGACCTCACTATTCAACAAACTCATATGCGGGATTGACAACATTCACAAGGCCATTGCAATGATTTTCCTGGACATATCAGCAGCATTTGACTCAGTCGACCATAAGATTCTACTAGCTAGACTCCACGAAAAAGGCATCCATAACCTTGCATGGGATTGGTGCAAATCATACCTAGAAGATCGATTGCAACAGGTCCGTATAGGCAACAATACATCGGAACCCTTTCAACAGAAACAAGGAGTACCCCAAGGTTCTTCTTTATCTGCGCTGCTTTTTAACATATATATGCAGCCAATCTGCCAAATCACCAGAGACTTCGGTATATCCTGTCTACTATATGCAGATGACGTGCTAATTTTCACACAGATCAATGTCTCAAATCCTGACTACTCGGGACTAATCAATTGCTTCAATGCTATAACTGACTGGCTCCTCACTCAGAACATGAGAATAAATTTCAAGAAAACTGAAGTACTCATAGCCACAAGAAACAAGCAATTCTCTCCACCACCTTCCCTCATAGTAAGAGATGCAGAACTCCCAATCAAGGCCACCATAAAGCACCTTGGAGTGACACTCGATCATCAACTCAATCTTAAGGAGCACATAAAAAACACTGTAAGGACAATCTACTACAAATTAAAAACACTGCGCCACCTGAAACCAATGCTGGAGACCAAGGATTTCCGTACAATTTTCCAAGCAATAGTCACACCCCACTTCGACTATGCGAATATCATTCTTCAGGGCCTCCCAAAGAGTACATTAAGTCCACTTCAACTGGCAATGAACATGGCAGCCCGCATCTTGTCAGGAGCTTCAAAAAGAGATCATATAACACCAATACTAATCGATCTACACTGGCTCCCGATAAGCTGCAGAATAACATATAAAACTTTACTCATCACGTTTAAGGCCATTAATAAAATATCTCCTGCCTCGATCTCAAATCTCCTCACTCATGCACCAGACAACAGATCCAGGAGACTAGCAACAGAAAACACACTAGTTACTCCTAGCATCGCCACAAAATGGACTCAATTAACCAATAACAGGGCTTTTGTGTCATATGCTCCCAAGTGCTGGAACAAACTCCCTCCCAGCATCAGATCAATAAGAAATATCACGCAATTCAGAAAGACCATTAAGCACTATTTATTCACTTTGCACTTCCAGCTACCATACATACCTCAGAACTCCCATCCGCCTGACTCGCTTAACTCCCCTCCACATAGCAACAACCGAGAACAAATGCTGTAAAAATGTGAGTGTTACATCTCTGTAAATACCAAGCCATGATGTTACATATATATTGTATATAGTTTTCCCCGGTTTATACCCAGTTTACCTTCCTTGTTATCTGTAAGCCTATATCAATTTTATATTGTTAGGTATTTGTTGTTCAATGTGAACCGCACTGATGATAAATGGTGCGGTATATAAAAACTGTTAAATAAAATAAATAAATACGTGCTGGCAGCACAGATTGAGGAGATATGTTTGCCTGTTACAGGCCTTGGACACGCTTAGTAAAAGGAGACCACTGAGGAGTTGAACCCATGACCTCTGCCTTGGGAGGCAATGCATTAACCACTGGGCTACACCTCTATGGCTTTTGTCATAGCAGTGGCTGGCTACAGAATGATTGCAGGTAACCACACAAAATGTCTGCTGTAGTTTCCAGGATAGGGTAAACCCACCGCTACCCATGATGCACTGCACATTGTGACGGCGCAGGCCAGAAAGAGCATAAGAGAGAGGAGAGAAATCAAAGGATTTCCTCAGTAAAACACAGAGAAACCAGAAGTTCAGGGGTTTAAAACTTCTGAATCTGAAAAAAACTCCACACAGAGAGCTGGTAGGGAAGGGACACGCCCTAGTTCCCTAGTAACCAAGCCCGTGCACGAGGGAATGCAAGGGGTGGAGTCAGCAGGCAGTGAGAGAAACTGCAGGTATAAACACCGGAGCTTTAGTTCAGGAAGGAGAGCGAGTTTCAGAGCCAGTTCCAGTTCAGAGAGTCACAGGAGACAGAGAGGAAGTCTCAGAGAAGTGCTCGGAGAGGAAACCAGGAAGAAAGCTGGAGAGAAGCCAGAGAGGTCAGGAGCGTGTGGAAATACCTGGAGAGCCCAGCAAAGAAGTCCTCAAACTGCCCAGCCTAGGCGTGCCCGAGAGGGAGGTGCTCAGGGAGCAGAACGGAGAGACACTGCAGGGAAAAGCAACCTTAAGGGAAGGTGCTTTAGGAGTCCAGCTTCCACTGACGCTGAAACCTCTGCTGACAGGGAAAGGAGGGACAGGAGTTCCAGTCCTGAAGCCAGCTTCAAGGTAATTGGGTCAGAGAATTCTAGGAGGGGAAGAAACTCTGAGAGCCCAGGGAGATTACCTAAGAAAGGCATTCCAAGAGGGAGAGAAGCCTTACCTGAGTTTCCCAGCAGAAAGGCAAAACCAGTCAAGGGTTTTTCCACAGATCTTGTGAGTAATCCACAACGTTTCTTAGGAGATTTTACAGAGACTGAGCCAACAGCTGCAAGGTCAGCCCGGTGCTTACCTCGACAAAATAAGGGAAGCGTGGATAATACCTTTAAAGATTTTAGAGAGACTGAGCCAACAGCTGCAAGGACAGCCCGGTGCTTATCTCCACAAAATAAGGTGAGCGTGGATAAGACTTTTAACTATTCTAAAAGAAGGGATTTGAATGAGAGAAAAAGCCTTACCCAGAGAAAGAGATTCTGCTTTAAAGAGGGTTCTCAGATTGTTAGGCAGTTTGCAGCCAGAGACAGCTGGTTTTAATCATGAGGCTGCTCTAACAGATTCTGAACCGGAAAGCATGGACTTTGAGAGTGCTATAAACCCAGTGCTTAGTTCAGAGACAGAGATGGAATGTTTGCCTGTTTCATTATAGTAACGGAGAAGGTTTCTGAAAGCATTAAACTAGCAGCCGTGTTCAAGTGGCTGAGCTGAGAGGCCTATGCTAATTAGGTTGGCTAGAGAGCCTGAAGAAGCTTAACCCTTTGGAGGAAAGGCTGCACACAGAGTGTATTGAGTCTGCTAGAAGGGCAGATAGAGAAACCTGGGTTGAGAAAGAAAGGAAACCATTTACAGAAGAAGTTTGGCAGTGCTGGTTTGCTGAAGAGACTGCAAATGTTTTAAACCCTTTTTGGAAAGGAGGTTTTATTTTCAACCTTGTTTCAACTGTATGAAGGAATACTTTGTTTGAGTTCACTACAAGCTGCATTTGAAAGCTGTGTATTTTTGTTACCTGTTTTCTGGAAAGTTCCCGCCTTTGTGTTTGGATATTTGGGACTGTGTATAAGGATTCCCTTTGGCCTTGTGAAGAAATAAATCCTGCGTGCCTATATCACTACTCGGCTGAAATTATTTTGCCATATCACAACTACACCCGTAGGCACTCTCATATAAATAAAAGACTCTCACCACTTCATACACCTAGGCAACCGCCTAGGGCGACGAAGTCGTGACAACATGCAGAATAGCAGCCTACATCAGATCACCAGATGGGATATGCACCTCTGCAGCACCCCACCTTGGTAGGGGGAACTGACCGTGTGTGTTACTGGCTCAGAGCAGCTACAGACCATGCCATTTTGCAGGTTCTGTGTTCACCCTGAGGGTGAGGACGTGTGCCCAGCACCAGGTCCACAATACCTGTGGTGCTGGAGATAGGCCTTCCTGCAGATCCTCATCACTAATAGTGTTTGACAGGTGTTCTCTGCAGCAGAACTTTAACTCATTGTTTGTCCATCTGTATTTCCCAGTGACAGCTGTCTCTGATGGACCAGAACTCACTGAAAACAGTGCCTATCCAGTCTTATGGTGTGGCTGTTATCAGAGTAGTGGGGTGCTTGCATTTGCATGACGATTAGGTAGCAATGCAAAATGTAAAGTTACCGCACATTAACTTTATTGTTGTCACATTAGTGCCATTAAGTAAACATGCCCCAAGACATTTATCCACTCTTTAGTTACCTCCCATCTAGACTATTGCAACCTCTTCCTTGCTGGTCTCTCTCTCAATCACCTCTCTTCACTTTGGAGGTGTTGTGATGAGGAGTTGTTGAGGACTTTGAAGGTTGTGAAGATGGATTTGAATTTAATGTGTTCCTTTACTGGAAGCCAATGCAGTTGTTTGAGAAGAGGTGTAATGTGCTCTGGGGGTTTATTTGCTTTGTGTAGGATTCATGCAGCAGTGTTGAATGTGAGTTGGAGAGGGTGGATGGTTGAATTTGGTATGCCTTGAAAAATGATATTACAGAAGTTGAAGTGGGGGAAGATGATTGCTTGAAGGACTGAATGTAAGTGATGGTCGGTCAGTAAATGTTTGAGATGCTTGATCATTTTGAGCGTGAAGTAAATGCTCCGAGTAAGATTTTATACGTGTGTTGAGAAAGTGAGGCATTGGTCCAGTGTGACTCCAAGATGTCATATATCTTATTTCAGTTGGATATGAGTGCCATCAATGTAAGAAGGAATACTATATATATATATATTGTGGTGATGCGCAGGTAGCTGAGCCCTTTAAAATTGAAAAAAAAAGTTTTTTTCTCATGAGCGGGGGAAGGGCTCACTAAAGCATAGCTCCCAGGCAGAGAAAGAAACTAGAACACACACTAACAGGGATAGCTTGAAGCCACACCCAGCCTCTAGAGCTCGTGCAGGCAGAGAGGGGGTGGGGCCAGGGAAGGAAACAAGCTACAGGATATTTAAGCTGCGTCACTCAGGAAGTGGGCAGGCAGCAGAAGGGGCAACAGATACAGATACAGATACAGCAGGAACAGAAGCAGAAACAGAAAGAGGAAGGAAAGTTGCAGAACAAGCAGGACGTGCTCAAAGAAAACTACATGCTAAAAGCCAGGAGGTGAGGCCAAGAGTCCAGAGGAACCAAGGGAAGAAACAGCAGTATAAGGCTGTAAGGCCTGGTGGTTCAAAGGGGACCAGCCATAACTCCCAAGGCAAGTGCAAAGGTTGTGGGCATCAGAGGAGCTGGAGAAGAAGTCAGGAGTATATGACTGATTCTGAAAGTAGCAGCTCAAGTCCTGAGTCTGTGAACAGGCAGTACAGAAAACCAGTTAAAAGGAGGGTTTCTGCCAGTAAAGCAACTCATGTGTGTCCTGAACAGGAGTGGCTAAGAGAAAGAAGGGCAAGAGCTTCTGACCCGGTGAAAAGGGGGAGCCAGAAGTTAAAATGGGGGAAGCTTCTTAAACTTTTAAAAGAAGTAAAGCATAGCGTTCCAGAACGTGCCCCAAGCCCTGAGTGTTATAGCACCCCAGAAGAAATGGAAGTAGAGCTGTACTCAGACAGTCCAATGTCCTCTGCAGAATCCATGGAGTGTGGGATTTGTATAAGCCGTGTTTAATGCTTTTATAAGAAGCTGTGGGTAGGTTAAGAAGATAATCTGTGCTGGTGTTATTGTGTGCCAAGGTGAAAAGCAGACAAGAAGTCACAAAAACCTCGGTGTTTAAAAGCAGCCAGTTGTATCCCTGAAGAAACCAGGTTAACAAGGCTAGCGGTTTTAAACCAGGAGGCAGCACAGGAGAGATGTCCTAATCTGCAGCAGCTGAGAGTGTAGAGTCAAAAACTGTCTTACTGAAGTTTTTGTGAAACTGTGCATTCATCAGTGTTATACTGCTTTTGTTAATGGAAGAAGCTAAAAGGTATCAAGAGTGAAGAAACTACTTGAAGGATATTTGCTGAGAAGTTTAAGGGAGAAAATATCCTGTATTTTCAGTTTAATATTTCTGTTCGCCTTATCAAGGTCATTTGCCTCAGCAAGGTCATTTGCCAAAATTGGTTCCAGAAAGAAATAAATAAAAAGCAATTTAAGTTAACAAATTGTCCTGTGATCCTCTTCCACTCGAAATTGCTTACAAAGCAAACCCACAACTACACAAAAGAAGAGTGATGACCAGCGCTCCCCACTAGGCAACTGCCTAGGCGGACGGGGCGCGGCCACAGGTGGCGTAGTTGGCAGGATTTTTCGCTGGAAGCAAGTTGGCACGCTAGAGAGGCAAGCCGGACTAAAGGCGAAGGAGAGACATCCCCAGGAGCAGCCGAGTCAACCCCAGGTCTGCAGAGCAGAAAGGAAAATCCGGAGTGGCGGTGGAGCTGAAGTCCGGATCAACGGAGTTGACAAAGTGAGACTCTGCCCCAGAACCAGGTAACCCGTAGGCTGGAGGGTTGATCTGGATAGCACTGGTGTAAGAGGGTGGCTGTGGGGAAAGTAATCACCAAGGCAGGGGAAAAGGAAAAGAAGAAAAAAAAGTCCGCACTTGGTGTTTTTCTGTTTTTGTTCTCTCCACAGGAAAGCGGGCCATGGAATCGCGAGACATCCTGGACTGGGCCGCTGGCCAGATTGCCAAACAACAGGAGTTGTCCAGGCAGAGCCTGGAGCAGGCAAAGGCGTTGTTCCAGTCACAGCAAGCGCCGCTCATTGAGGCAATGTCCAGCTGGTTGAAGGCCCAAGGAAAGAAGGAAGATACTGCCAGGACTGTGCCAGGTGCAGGGGCAGGTTTTCAGGGTTGGGACTGGCCAGGGACTGGGACTTTCTCAGGTGGGCGCCTCGCGAAAGAGGACGATGTGGAGGATTACATTGAGGCTTTCGAGAGGATAGCTCTCTTAGCCGGATGGCCAAAAGAGCAGTGGGCGCTAAGGTTCGCCGCTTCTCTCACGGGCGAAGCCTTAGCGGCCTACAGAGCTATGCCTGCTGGTTTAGTTCAGAATTATGAGGATGTAAAACAAGCTGTGAAAGATCGCTTAGGTTTGAATCCGGCGGTCTATCGCAGACAGTTGCGCACATGCAAGTTGAGGCCAGGTGAGACGCCTCAGGCATTGTATCACCGTGTGAAAGGACTGGTGTACAATTGGCTGATGCCAGAAGTGAAGGATATGGAGTCTATATTAGATACAATTATCCTAGAGCAATACATGGAGTCTGTACCAAGCAGCGTGCAAACCTTCCTAGTACTCCAAGATTGCAGGAACACTCGGGAGGCCATTGCTTTAACCGACCGCTTTCTGGAGGCTAACAAGTTAAGCCCAGAGAGAGGGGGTGTTTTTAAAAACGACAAAATGGAGTCACTAGAAAGGAAGGCCAAGCTTGAGGGATGTGCAGAAGAAAATGTAAAGCTGTATAGAGGATATAAAATGCAGAGAAAGTGTTTCTCGTGCGGAGAAGCTGGTCATTTAAAGAGGGACTGTAGAGCCAAGAAGGCCTTGATAACAACCCAGCACAGAGAGGCAGGAGAAGGGTTCCTGTTGAGGGTGGAGGTAGAGGGAATACCAACGGAGGCATTATTGGACTCAGGCGCAGACCAATCTATGATTTCCCAGAGGCTCTGGCATCAAATAGAGGCGAAAGACAAACCCTCGCCACTGACCTCTGGGAATCATATTAGGATACGCTGTGTCCATGGCGCCGCTTCTACCTGCCCCGTACAGTCTGTAATAATAGAGGGAGTAGGCCTGAGAAAACAGATGGAGGTGGCCATAGTACCCAAGCTTCCACACGAGGTAGTTCTGGGCCGTGACTGGCCACAGTTCAGGAAGGGTTTAGCGGAAGAGTTGCAGGGTGAAGCCAACCAACCAGCTACCTTTCCACAGGCAGGTAATTTAGCCAGGGAGAAAACCTTACCCCAGATAGGAAAGATTGCTGACCCCAGGCTAGGAGAAAATAGGGCTACTGAAAATACCACAGCCAGGGAGAAAACCTTACCCCAGTTAGGAAAGGTGGCTGACCCCAGGCTAAAGGACAGTAAAAAAGGTATGATTACTACCCGTACAGGTTGTAAGCCCATAGAAAAAGGAGATAGCCCTCAGGAAGACCCGGTGCCAGGGACATCCTTCCAGGGGGATCGAAACACTCCTGCCAAGAACACTCACAGGAAGGGAAGAGCCAGCTTTCTACCCGCTCCTTTGTTTGGAACCACGGGTAAACAGGGAGGGAAGAAAGAGCCCCAGAGGGAAAAAACTGACCCAAAGCCTAAGTTTATACTTAGGGTCTGTAGGACCACCCCGGAGGCTACGGTGCCCAAGCGGGCGACAGAGCAGGCTGCAGGGGTTGACCTCTGCAGTGCTGTGGACACGGTTGTACCAAGACAAGGGAAGGCCCTAGTAGAGACAGGCATCCAGGTGGAAATACCGCCTGGCTGTTATGGCCGAATTGCCCCTCGGTCAGGGATGGCTCTCAAAAATTTTATTGATGTGGGGGCAGGGGTCATTGATCCGGATTACCGGGGATCCATAAAAGTACTCTTATTTAATTTTGCACGCGAGGATTTTAGGGTGAGTGTGGGGGATCGCATTGCTCAATTTATTTGTGAGCTGGTAGGGTTCCCACCCATAGAGGAGGTGGATGAGTTATCCCCTACTGCCCGGGGTTCGGGTGGCTTTGGCTCTACAGGGAAAGCCGAGATGAAGGGTTTGACTGCCAGTTGTGTGGAGAGGGAAGAGGAGGACTTAGGCCCACAGCTCGTGGATAGTAAAGCAGAGCAGATACTCAGGATGGGAGAGGATCTCTCATGGGCTCAGCGGGAGGCAATGTCCAAATTGCTGGGTGGGTTCTCAGATGTCCTTACCCCTTTACCAGGGGAGACAAACCTGGTGGCACATGAGATAGTCACCCCATATGGCGAAGTAGTCCGCCAACGCCCCTACAGACTCCCTGAGGCAAAGCATGCGGAGGTCATAAGGCAGGTCCAGGAAATGTTGAGGTTGGGAATAATAGAGGAGTCTAAAAGCCCCTGGAACAACCCAATAGTGTTAGTGCCAAAACCTGATGGGTCACTACGGTTTTGTATTTAATTTTAATTTAATTAACAGATTATTTATATACCGCTCCTTCCATTGATCAGGTGCGGTTTCCATATAACAACAATAAACAGTGTGGTCTGTTTTTACATATAACATTTGTAGCTAGGTAAATACAGTTAACAATTAATAATTAACAATTAACAATTAGTAAACTATGTACAGATGAACATAATTAAACTATATACATTGTTTTGTTTTTCATTTACTTATTCGCTTTGTTTTAGGGTGTATCACTTCATTCTTTTGATGAGTTGTGTATTACTCGGGGTGGGATTATCCTTTATCCAGTTGGGGGGTGTGTGGTGTGCTGGTCAGAGATCCATAATGCTTTGTGAATAAGTGTGTTTGAGTTTTTTCTGAACTCCATTATGTCGGGTAATTGTCTTAGTTCTATTGGGATTGTGTTCCACAAGATAGGTGCTGCATGGGAGAAGGCTTTTTTGTTAGTGGATTTATTGGCCCTAATGAATTCTTTTGGAGTGGTTAGTTTATTAAGCTGGTCTCTCCTTTGTAGATTGTGTGTAGGTTCTATTTTGATAAGGTTATTTATGGGCAGGGGTGCTGTTTTTGTTATGGCTTTGTAGGTGGTTAATATAGTTTTATATTCTATGCGGCTTTGAATCGGGAGCCAGTGTAGATATTCTAAGATTGGGGTTATATGTTGGAAAGGTGGGGCTTTCGTTATGGTCCTTGCTGCTGCGTTTTGTGCTAATTGAAGTTTTTTTATGGCTTCCTTGCTTACGCCAAGTAAGGTTAGGTTTGCGAAGTCGAAATGTGGGGTTATGATTGCTTGTATGACGCGTTGGAAGTCCTGTAAGTGCATTAGTGGGCGGAGTTGCTTTAATATTTTTAGTTTAAAGTAAACTTTTTTTGCTATGTTTCTTACATGTGTGTCCATGCTGAGATGTTTATCCAGTATCACACCTAAGTAGCGTATTTCAGTTTTCAGTATGATATTATTATTTTGCAATGTTATATGCGAGGGGGGAATAAATGTTGTGCATTTGGTTACTATTAGGGCTTCTGTTTTTGAGTGATTGATGTGCAGATTGTTTTCATTTAGCCAGGTGTTGATTTCAGTGAGGCAGTCGTTAATGAGTTGTGTAGGGATATTTGGGATTTTGAATGGGACATACATCATTATGTCGTCCGCATATAGGTGATAGAGGACATTGAATTTTTTAAATATTGTACAGATGTGTTTTAGGTATATGTTAAAAAGCAACGCTGATAGAGCTGAGCCTTGTGGGAGGCCTAGTTCTTGTTTGTATGTTTTTGATGAGAGATTACCGATTTGTACCGTTTGTGATCGTTCTGTTAGATAAGAAGTAAACCACTTTAGGACAGTGGATTTAATACCTATTTGTTTAAGTTTATTGATCATTATTGAGTGGTGAACACTGTCGAAGGCTGCAGACACGTCTATGAATATGAGTAAGAATGCTTGTTTAGGTTTGTCTATTCCTCTCACAAGTGTATTGATTAGCACTGTTAGTAGTGATTCTACTCCGTGTCTGGGGCGAAACCCATATTGCTGGTCGTCAAGTGGGGCTGAGCTATCAATGAATTCTTGTGTTTGAATTTGTACAGTTTTTCGATTAATTTGGCCATGAATGGAATACTCGATATGGGTCTGTAAGAATTAGGTGATGATTTGTCAAGGGTAGTATTTTTTAGAATTGGGCGGATCTGTGCGTGTTTTAGAGTAGCGGGTAGGTATCCACTTTTTAGGGAGAGGTTTATTATTGGGAGGATGAACTGAGAGAGTACAGGTAGGGAGTTCTTTATCCAGGTTACTGGACAGGGGTCAAGTAGAGATGTAGTAGTATTAATGTTTGTGATGATGGATTTGAGTTCAACTTTGGTTAAGGGTTGAAATACAGACCATTCCTCTGTGTTAAGTATTTGTGAAGTGTCTACTGGCTTAGGTGGTATGGGATGGTACTTTATCTTGTTCATGTAGTAATTTGCCAGTGTTTGTGGGGTAATGTCTGTGATTTCATTACTGGAGTTGTGATTATTATTAGTCAGCTTTTGGACAATTGAGAAAAGTTCTCTAGGTCTATTTATTGCGTTGTTTAAGATAGAGGCGTGGTAGTTTTTCTTGGCATTGTTTATTGCGTCTTTATATTTGTTGAGTTGCGTGAGGTATGAGTCTTTTGTAATTGTGTTTTTATTTTTCCGCCATTTATATTCGGCTTTTCTTAGGTTCTTTTTCATTAGCTTTAAATCTTTATTGTACCAGGGGGTTTGATCTTTTTTAGGGTGTGTGTTTTTCTTAGTTATTTGTTTATTAGCTGCAGCATTTTTGATGGTTTTGTGCCAGTTCGTTACTGTTGCATCTAGGTTTATTGGTGATGTAGATAAATTAGGGATTATTATGTCGAGGAATTCTTCTTCATTGTATTTTTAAATCTTGATGTATGTGCATTAGTTGTTGTTCGTTTAACTGATGTGTTTATTGTGATCTTAAAGTTGATAAGGTAGTGATCTGACCATGGGGTCCGTGTGCAATTGAGGGATGTTGGGTTATAGAGTTGGTGGAGTTCGTTTGACTTTCGTAAGGTAAATGACATCTCCAGGTTTGACACCTACCCTATGCCTCGAATAGAGGAACTTTTGGATCGTTTAGGACGAGCCACGTACTTGACCACATTAGACATGACCAAAGGGTATTGGCAGATTTCCCTCACCAGGGAATCTCGCCAAAAGACCGCATTTAGTTCGCCAATTGGACTATTCCAATTTCGCCGGATGCCCTTTGGTCTTCATGGGGCTGCAGCGACGTGTCAGCGGTTAGTTGACATGGTCCTCCGCCCACACCAGTCTTACGTGACAGCGTATATGGATGACATCGTCATCCATAGCTCGCGGTGGGATGATCATTTGGTTCGGGTCAAGGCTGTGTTGGAGGCGATGAGGCGGGCAGGCCTCACGCTCAACCCGGCTAAGTGTATGTTTGGTGCGACTGAAGTAAAGTATTTGGGACACTTGGTCGGCCATTGTATAGTTAAGCCGCTCTTGGATAAGTAGAGAGCGTTAGGACGTTCCCGAAGCCGCAGACGAAGAAGCAACTTCGGAGCTTTTTGGGCCTAATCGGCTATTACCGCCGTTTTATCCCACATTTCGCAACGGAGAGTGCAGCTCTTACCGAGATGCTTAATAAGAATGCCCCTACACAGTTGCAGTGGTCGGGGATAGCGGAACAGGCCTTTAAAGTGTTGAAAGAAAGGTTGTGTGAGGCACCGGTTTTGCGCGGGGTGGATTTTAACCAACCTTTTATCGTCCAAACCGATGCTTCGGAAACAGGCCTTGGAGCAGTGTTGTCACAGAAACACGAGGGGACGGAACATCCCGTGATGTTTCTAAGCCGTAAGCTTACCCCTCCGGAGAGAAAGTATTCGACAATTGAGCGCGAATGCCTTGCAATAAGGTGGGCGGTAATGGCGTTACGCTTTTATTTAACCGGACGGAGGTTTCTGTTGGTCACTGATCACGCCCCATTACAGTGGTTAAACAAAATGAAGGACAGTAATGCACGTTTGACGCGCTGGTATATGGCTCTCCAGGAATTTGATTTCCGCATACAGCATAGGGCCGGGAAGCTCCATACCAACGCAGATGCACTGTCTAGGATTACCAGCTGTGCGCGGGTTGTGGCGCCAGCCGGTAATAGCTTAAGGGGGGGGATATGTGGTGATGCGCAGGTAGCTGAGCCCTTTAAAATTGAAAAAAAAGAGTTTTTTTCTCATGAGCGGGGGAAGGGCTCACTAAAGCATAGCTCCCAGGCAGAGAAAGAAACTAGAACACACACTAACAGGGATAGCTTGAAGCCACACCCAGCCTCTAGAGCTCGTGCAGGCAGAGAGGGGGTGGGGCCAGGGAAGGAAACAAGCTACAGGATATTTAAGCTGTGTCACTCAGGAAGTGGGCAGGCAGCAGAAGGGGCAACAGATACAGATACAGCAGGAACAGAAGCAGAAACAGAAAGAGGAAGGAAAGTTGCAGAACAAGCAGGACGTGCTCAAAGAAAACTACATGCTAAAAGCCAGGAGGAGAGGCCAAGAGTCCAGAGGAACCAAGGGAAGAAACAGCAGTATAAGGCTGTAAGGCCTGGTGGTTCAAAGGGGACCAGCCATAACTCCCAAGGCAAGTGCAAAGGTTGTGGGCATCAGAGGAGCTGGGGAAGAAGTCAGGAGTATATGACTGATTCTGAAAGTAGCAGCTCAAGTCCTGAGTCTGTGAACAGGCAGTACAGAAAACCAGTTAAAAGGAGGGTTTCTGCCAGTAAAGCAACTCATGTGTGTCCTGAACAGGAGTGGCTAAGAGAAAGAAGGGCAAGAGCTTCTGACCCGGTGTGAAAAGGGGGAGCCAGAAGTTAAAATGGGGGAAGCTTCTTAAGCTTTTAAAAGAAGTAAAGCATAGCGTTCCAGAACGTGCCCCAAGCCCTGAGTGTTATAGCACCCCAGAAGAAATGGAAGTAGAGCTGTACTCAGACAGTCCAATGTCCTCTGCAGAATCCATAGAGTGTGGGATTTGTATAAGCCGTGTTTAATGCTTTTATAAGAAGCTGTGGGTAACAGGTTAAGAAGATAATCTGTGCTGGTGTTATTGTGTGCCAAGGTGAAAAGCAGACAAGAAGTCACAAAAACCTCGGTGTTTAAAAGCAGCCAGTTGTATCCCTGAAGAAGCCAGGTTAACAAGGCTAGCGGTTTTAAACCAGGAGGCAGCACAGGAGAGATGTCCTAATCTGCAGCAGCTGAGAGTGTAGAGTCAAAAACTGTCTTACTGAAGTTTTTGTGAAACTGTGCATTCAACAGTGTTATACTGCTTTTGTTAATGGAAGAAGCTAAAAGGTATCAAGAGTGAAGAAACTACTTGAAGGATATTTGCTGAGAAGTTTAAGGGAGAAAATATCCTGTATTTTCAGTTTAATATTTCTGTTCGCCTTATCAAGGTCATTTGCCTCAGCAAGGTCATTTGCCAAAATTGGTTCCAGAAAGAAATAAATAAAAAGCAATTTAAGTTAACAAATTGTCCTGTGATCCTCTTCCACTCGAAATTGCTTACAAAGCAAACCCACAACTACACAAAAGAAGAGTGATGACCAGCGCTCCCCACTAGGCAACCGCCTAGGCGGACGGGGCGCGGCCACAATATATATATGTTTATTATTAGTGATTATAAGTATGGCATAAAATCTGTAAGTGTATGGATGCAGGGTCACAGGTCACTTGCCGACCCTGCAGAAAAGCTTTTAGCTTAGCTTTGCAAAGGGATGCACACACTTTGTATGGAGAAATAAGTACAGAGAGCAAAGGAGATAAGAGAGGCTGATTCCCCTTTTTCAGATCCCCTTTTTGGGAACTCTGTAAAGATAATCTTTTAACCCTGCAGTTCAGCTTTGTATCTGTAACTTTCCATGACGTATATGGTACATCTTTTATGCTATATAAGCAAAGCTATACTCTGAATAAACTGAACAGCTTGTATCATACTTTTTTTGTGTGGCTGCGGACTGTTCCCAAGCGCGTGTGCTAAGAAGCAGGATCCAGGGAGACAAAACCAAATTCATAGCATCATTTGTGGTAACTGATATATAAGCATCAGTTGGGGTAACTGATATAAATAATAATGGAAGAACCCAATCTGTTTTCATAACAATCAATAGATATGGAAGATGGTGGTTTGAAGCCAATGTCTCTTGTGATGAACATGGCCTCTGTCTTCTTGAGGTCTGTGTTCATATTGTGTATTTTGAGCCAGTTGTAGACAGCGGAGAAGCAGGTTATTATGGGTATGATGTCTGGATTTGATGTGTTGATAGGTGTATATATCATTACATCATCTGCGTAGATATGCTATAGGATGTTACAAGCCTTTATTACAGAGCATACTGGTTGTACGAAGAGATTAAATAGTAATTATGAGAGGGTCGAGCCTTGGGGGACTCCTTGAGATTGGGATGGTATTTGTTTGTCTATTGGGGCTTTGTATGATATAGAGTGGAATTTGTATGGTCTATTGGGGCTTTTTTTCTTTTGTGCCTTAGTGCTGTATGGCCCCCCAATATCCCATCCTTATAATTTGTATATAAATTTGTAAGACAGGACAACTTATAAGTGAAAATAAACGAAATATATTAAACTAGAGTACACATGTCTGCAGGAAATATAAATCTGACACTGTGTTGTTATCCTGTGAGGCAGAAAGTGACATTACTCGATACAGAACTCCAGTAACTGTCTGCCCGCTTTACATTCTACAAAGCGCTATTTTATACATTCACGTCACAGTTTTTTCTCTTTAACCCATTTGTCCTCACAAACTCGGGGATTATGTGCAAGCCCCTGAAAACATCTGGTTCTTGTTCCAGGTTCTGAATGTGGTTAATGTTTCCTCTCTCTTTGCTGGGACGGGCAACCATTCTTACTCAACCCAACTTCATGGGCTTCGGAGATAGAACCTCCTCCCTCTTCCACCATTAGAAGAGAAGCAGAGCTCCAGCACTGACCCAGCAAAACCCAAAGCTAGCCCCAGGGGTCTGGGCAGGGTGGGACGGAGCCAGGGCTGCAGATGGTGCTGTGGTGAGGAGCAGGAGAATGGCTTCAGGGCTTCTGGCTTTTGCTAAACACTTGCTTGGAAGGTCTGTCTGCCTGTATATGGTATTTATTTATCTTAGCATTGCTAGAGTGCCTTTCTTTTCAGTATTTTTGTTTGTGATCTTGCTCAGCTCTCTCTCTCCTCTTCCTTATTATCCCAACCCATGGCTGAAAATCTCTTTTAGCTGTCCTGTGCTCCTTACTATGATCATTCACATGTGCATCTCATCACTTGCAATTTCTGCCACCTATCCTTTTATTCCTTCTGACTCCTGTTCTCCTCTCCATCTCTCTTTTTTATGGCTCATCATCACTTTCACATCCTACTCCTCATACTTCATAATTGTCTCCCCTCCTACCAATACCTGTAAGCCCCTCCCCTCATCTCCCCTTTACCATCCTCACTTCCCCGATCTTGTCATCTCCCCTATCATCAACTCTTGCGTTTCACCAATTTCTCCCTCTATTTCAGCCATCTCCTCTCTCTTGCTAAAACAACCTCTCCCTTGTTACCTCCGTGCTGTCTCTTCTCTGTCCCGCACTCTTCTACTCCTTCTCATTCTCTCTTCCAGAGATATCAATGCCAAACCTGAGCCCCCTAGACTTTTGTCAAGCTTCTTGAACAGATCCTGACACAACATCTAAAATCATATTCATATCCCTCTCCTCTCCCCCACCTCTCTCCCTTTCTCATGTGCCTTTTGGAATGCACACTCCATCTCAAATGAACTTGCCTTCACTCATGATCTGTTTATCTCTAATGTTCTCTATCTCCTTGCTCTAACTGAGACTTGGCTCCTCCCAGAAGACAGGGCTTTATTTGCTGCTCTCTGTCATGGCGGATATCAATTCCTCCACACACCTCATCCCACTGGCCGTGGTTGTGGGGTTGGGCTTCTACTTTCTCCTTCCTGTCAATTCCATCCCCTTCTTCTGCCTCAGTCTCACCCCTTTCCCTCCTCTGATATCCACTCCATCCAGCTTTTTACTTCACTAACTCCATCCAGCTTTTTACTTCACTACCTCTCCAATTAGCTGTTATTTATCAACCCCCTGACTGATCCATCTCTACCTTTCTGTCTGACTTTGATTCATGACTTTCCTTCTTTCTGGATTCATCTTCCCCTTCCCTTATTCTCGGGGATGTAACATTCATGTTGATCACCCCTCTGACCCTTATGCTTTAAAGCTCCTTTCCCTTACCTCTTCATTCAACCTCCAGCTTTGTTGTACTGCCCCCACTCCTCAGCAAGGTCACTGCCTTGAGCTTGTATTCTTTTCTAATTGCTTACCCTCAAACTTCTGTATCTCACTTCCTCCCTTATCAGACCATCACCTGCTAAGCTTCACTCTTCATCACTTGCCACCTCAACCTTGTTATTGACCCATTGGACCTCTCCTCCACTGCCTCATCGCCTCTTTCCTCTACTATGTTGTGATAGGCTATGGCCTAGAATAGCCTGTAAATGTATGTTATGAAGTCTGTAGGTTAGGCCTGAGTCCCCAACCCCCACTTCAGAATATTATAACTGAGCAGAGCTGAAAGCCAGAGGAAATAAAAATCTGCTTCAAGCTGCTTTTGCTGATAAGAATGTAAAACTTTCCATTGAGTGTGTTATGTTATTCACAGATGTATTTCAGAATTCTGCTTTCCACACAGCTTTTGTACTGTAGAGTGACCTTGTAAGCAAAAAGCAAGACAGAATATGTTATGTCTAGATACTGAGCAATGGCTAGGAAGGCCTGAGAGCGGGGGGAGAGCGGTGTGGGCCTCCATTGGAGGGGGGGGGGGGGTGAGGGGTGAGGGGGCCACCAGGACCAATGAGGAGTTTGTCTGTATAGAGCTAATGAAGAAAGCTATAAATGCTGTTGTTTTTCTGAACGCCATGCTCAGACCATTTTGAAAGTGACAATTGACAGGTGTCTGAGCCTGTGCACAAAATAAACTGGTTTGAATTCTAGAAATAGACTCCTGGTGTATTCATTGCGTGCCCTTCGCTACTACATTAGTTCCCTGACCGGGAAAGGTGGGGTATGTGAATGGTGCGCAAGTGAATACTATCACGTATTACCGCCTCCAGGTTTGGTCCGGCTGGTACCGCAGCCGGCCGACAGCGGAGAGGAGCCCAGGCGCCGCCGGTCCCTTGCATCGGAGGGTTCTGCCCTGCCTCGGCAGGCTTGCTGGGTCCGGCCGGCCAACACCTCGAACCCAGGAGGGGAGTTCAGGATTCAACCCAAGGTGGAACTAGTTGCCCAGTGCATTAGCTACTGGATCTGGTGAGTACTGATTTTTCTGGTTCTTAGTCAGTTAGCTCTGGGAAAGTCTTGAGACTAATATGGTATGGTAACAGGTAAAGGGAGTCTGATCAACTCCCAGGGCGGTCCTAGTAACCCTGCATGAGTATGCGCAGGGCGAAGCCACTGACCCTTTTGGTTTGGTAATTTTGGTTTAGTCAGTTAGCTCGGGAATTTGGAATTTGGGAAATGCTAGCATGTTTGATTGTGTGAAGTGTGCTTGAGAGGTCTTGCAATACAGGCCGAGCAAGAGCGGACTCCTAAGTAGCGCAGTTCCTGGCCAGGCGATTGCGCCCAGGTCGCGAAAAGGAGGAAGTGTCTGGTGTTTGTCCCCCTCCTTGTTCCGTGGGCTGTGCGGACCCCTTACCCGCAGCCATCCTACCCATCCTTTTTGTTTGCTGTCTTGTCCATCATATGTCATAATGGGAGGGGCGGAGTCCGTACAAACTCCGTTGAACTGTATGATCACGAATTTTAAGAAGGGGTTTAGTGGTGATTATGGGGTAAAAATGTCACCGACCCGCTTAGAAATATTGTGTAGTAGGGTGTGGCCGGCGCTGGATGCCGTGTGGCCACCAGAAGGTACTTTTGATATTCAAATTATGTCCCAAGTGCACCAGGTGGTGCGCAGATATAGTTCCGAGCAGTTTTCCTATATAGATTCCTGGCTAGCTATCTGTGAGAAGCAACCCCCTTGGATAAAGCGTTGCCGTGAGGGGCAGAGTAGAATTCTGTTAGCAACTGCAGCGGGAGTCCCTGCTAAGAAGGAAAAGCCCCCTATTTTTGCAGCCCCAGAGCCTCCAGAGGTCCCGGGTCATCCACCCACATTTCAATATACACCAGTCCCGTCAGCTCCATCAGTACCCCGAGTAGAGCCAGAGGTAGTGAGAGTACCCCCAGCTGAGGTACCTCCACCCGGTCACCCACCACCCGAGGACCACCCCCTTCCCCAGAGTCGGAGCCCTAGTCCTGAGCAGAGTGCTACAAGCCCTGGGCAGAGCTCTGCAACAGAACCATCATCCCCTGAAGGATCTGCTAGCGGAGGGTCAGATGCCAGTCCAGGGCCACCCACTAGTCCAAGCACCAGCAGCAGCACTACCCCCGCTAATCTGCGTTAGGCCTTCAGAAGCAGGACAGCGGGCCAGAGAGAAGTTCGCCAAATGCCACTGCGGCAGGTCCCAGGATTACCTATTGTAAATACAGAGGGTCAGGTTGTGGTCGGACCAACCAGTCTAGTTTATGTGCCTTTCACCACAACAGATTTATTGAACTGGAAAACGCATTATGTCTCCTATACTGAAAAGCCCCAAGATTTAACAGAGTTAATGTCCAGTATTATGCAAACCCACCAGCCCACCTGGTCTGACTGTCGCCAGCTCTTGGCTACCCTCTTTACTACTGAAGAGCGGGCACGGATAGTGCGAGCAACCACTAGATGGTTGGAAGAGAACCCTGAAGATGGGCGAGACCTAGATCCCCGAAGGGCAGCAGCCGCAGATTTCCCAAATGAAGATCCCGGATGGAACCCAAATAGTGATGACGGAGAGAAGGCCCTCACCCGGTTCCGCCATGCCTTACTGCAGGGCCTGAAGAAGGGAGGGCAGAGAGCTATGAACATTGGGAAAGTAGCGGACGTTCTTCAACGCCCAGATGAAAGTCCAGCTGCTTTCTATGAACGATTGACTGAAGCCTATAGACTTTACACCCCATATGATCCAGCAGCCCAGGAGAATTTGCGTATGGTGAATGCCGCCTTTGTGAGTCAGTCCCAGGGAGACATAAAACGAAAACTGCAGAAATTAGAAGGATTTGCGGGCATGAACTCAACACAGTTAATGGAAGTCGCACAAAAGGTATTTGTGAATCGTGATCAAGAATGCCAAAGGGAAAGTGAAAGAAAGATGAAGAAGAAAGCGGATCTGCTCGCTGCAGCATTAGTGGAAGGACGCGGAGGAGGATATCCTAATAGAAGAGCCAGAGGATGGAGAAGGGGCCGGGGGAGTGCTCGGCCCCCCTTAGGTGCAAACCAGTGCGCCTATTGTAAGGAAGAAGGACATTGGAAGAACGAGTGCCCGAACATTAGCTCCACCCCCTGGAGGGGAGGCGGGAGCGCTAGGAGAGCGGGGGGGCGATTCCAGCAGCGAGGGGGGATGCAGCACGGGCAGTTTCAACAGCAAGAAGAGACTGCCATAGCGGGAGTGGCAACCGCCGAGAACAATTCTATGGATAATGAGGGCTAGGCCAGACCGGGCTCCACGTTCGTCTTAGGTCTCCAGGAGCCTATGGTCAAATTAAAGATTGGAGACCAGCATATGGACTTTATGGTAGACACAGGGGCTGAGCATTCAGTAGTAGCCAAACCTGTGGCTCCTGTGTCCTCTCGATCTGTCACAATTGTGGGAGCTACTGGAACGAGAACCACAAGGCCTTTTCTGCAGCACTGTTCCTGTATATGCCTGAATGCCCAGTTCCCCTTTCGGGCCGAGACATGCTTGCAAAGCTTCAAGCACAGATATCCTTTGTTGAAGGGGGAAAAATGGAAAAGACTATAAATTCAAAACCTGCTGGCCTTATGGTGTTAGCTGTCCCCCAAGAAGAAGAATGGCGGTTCTATTTACCTACATCCAAAGCAGCAAGCTCCTGTATACCTACCAGCATTGCAGCCCCGTCTGGAGTATGGGCAGAGAATAATCCACCTGGCCTAGCAAAGAATATAGCTCCTGTGCTTGTCACCCTTAAGCCAGGAGCAGAACCAGTGCATGTGCGTCAGTATCCCCTCCTACGACCAGCAATTGAAGGTATCCATCGCCACCTGAAGAAACTACTGCAGTATGGACTCCTTAGAGAATGCCAATCACCCTGGAACACCCCCCTTCTCCCAATCAAGAAGCCTGGGACAGGTGACTACCGCCCAGTGCAGGATCTATGTCGAGTGAGCAGTGAAGTTGAAACCATACATCCAGTAGTACCAAATCCTTACACCCTCCTGGGACTGATTCCAGCGGAAGCCACACATTTCACTGTTCTGGACTTAAAGGATGCCTTTTTCTGTATACGCCTGGCATTTGCAAGTCAGCTTTTGCTTGCATTTGAATGGGAAAACCCTACCACAGGACAACGAGGACAACTCACTTGGACTCGACTACCACAAGGATTCAAGAATTCACCCACTATCTTCAGTGCAGCCCTCAGTCAAGATCTGTCAAGTTACCCTGTAACTCCGGGAAAACGAATTTTACTCCAATATGTAGATGACTTGCTTATAGCCACCAACAACAAAACTGATTGTGTGCAAGCTGCCAGCGATCTCTTGCACCTCTTGAATGAAGCTGGATACAAGGTCTCGAGAGCCAAGGCGCAACTGTGTCAGACAGAAGTGAAATACTTAGGGTTCCATCTGTCCAAAGGAACCCGGAAATTAGGACTTGAAAGCAGGTGCGGGCTTTCCTGGGAGCTGCAGGCTATTGCCGCATATGGATACCGAATTTTGCGCTCATGGCAAAACCCTTGTACCAAGTCACAAAAGGAGCGGAACGATCCCCCTTGGAATGGGGCCCAGAACAAGATAAAGCATTCAAATCCCTAAAAGCAGCGTTGATGTCATCCCTGGCTTTGGGACTACCAGATGTGCAGAAACCCTTTCGCCTATATGTCCATGAGTCAAGTGGAAACGCATTGGGAGTCTTGACTCAGCCTCTTGGGTCTTGGCAGCGACCTGTAGCCTACCTGTCAAAACAATTGGATCCTGTTGCCAAAGGATGGCCACCTTGCCTGAGAGCTGTAGCAGCCACAGCCCTCTTGGTGAGCGGAGCAGACAAGCTCACCCTAGGACAAGAGCTTCAAGTCACCGTACCACATGCTGTCTTAATCCTGATGGAACACAAAGGAAACCATTGGCTCACTAATGCTCGAATGTTGAAATATCAAAGCATGCTATGTGAGAATCCTCGATTGCAATTAAGTGTCAGCCAAACTCTGAACCCAGCTACCCTATTGCCAACCGGTCCAGGCCCTCCTGACCATGATTGCTTGGAAGTAATGGACACTGTATATTCAAGTCGCCCAGACTTAACTGATATCCCTTTGGACCACTCAGACAGAACTTTCTTCGTGGATGGGAGTAGCCTCATAGTCGAAGGACAGCGATGTGCTGGTTATGCAGTGGTGACCCTGGACATGGTAGTAGAAGCATCAGCCCTGGCCCCAGGAACCTCAGCGCAGAAGGCTGAATTGATAGCCCTCACACGCGCACTCAAACTTGGAACAGGAATCAGCCTGAACGTTTACACAGACTCCAAATATGTTTTTACAACATTACATGCCCATGGAGCCCTGTATAAGGAGCGTGGATTAATCACTTCAGGAGGCAAGTCTGTCAAGTATGGCCCAGAAATATTGACTTTATTGGAAGCAATATGGGCCCCCAAACGCGTTGCTGTAATGCATTGTCAAGGCCATCAAACTGGAGATGGAGATGTGTCCCGAGGAAATAGATTTGCCGATGCCACAGCCCAAAAAGCAGCCATTGCTGGACAAATCACTACCCCTAGTGTAACAATTCAAGCAGCCATATTTCCAGTACCTCTTAGTGCATGGACACCCAGATATACCCAGACAGAGATGGACCATTACTGTCGACATGAGGAGGGGGGCAACTATCGGAAACTGGATGGATAGTGTTGCCACCGCCTGAAGGGAGCTCACCCCCTGGTATGACCGTGATTCCCGAAGCCCTAGGCCCTGCCTTTGTCCAAGCCTTTCATCAAGCCACACACTATGGAAAAACCAAAATGGCAGACGCTCTAAAACCATACTTTTATATCTCGTTGCTGGGACCTCTGACCACCTCAATAGCCCGAAGATGTGTGACTTGTGCCAAGAACAATGCCCGACAAGGTCCTGTCCCACCCCCAAGAGCTCAGTCAGTAGGAGTTACCCCTATGGGGAATATTCAAATAGACTTTGCAGAAATGCCACGAGCGAATGGATATCGCTACTTGTTAGTCCTAGTCTGTACCTTTTCTGGATGGGTGGAAGCTTTTCCCACTAGAACTGAGAAGGCCAGGGAAGTCACTAAAGCCTTGCTCCATGAAATCATTCCCCGATTCGGAATACCTTTGACCATGGGGTCTGACAATGGGCCCTCTTTTGTATCACAAGTAACCCAGCAGCTAGCCCATGCCCTGCAAATATAATGGAAGTTACACACAGCTTATAGACCCCAGAGTTCAGGGAAAGTAGAGAGAATGAACCAAACCCTGAAGTCTCAGTTATCTAAGCTCTGCCAAGAAGCCCACCTGAAATGGCCCCAAGCTCTCCCCATAGCCCTTCTCCAGATACGTTCAGCCCCCACCACGCCATTAGGAGTATCCCAGTTTGAGATTTTGTATGGGAGGCCCCTGCCCATAATTCAGGGGATAAGGGGGGATATGCATCAAATTGGATCAGTAATCACTAGGGAAGAATTGCCCTGTTTTACAGGGCCTTCATGCCTGGGTGCAAGACCAGTTGCCTATCAATCTAACAGAGCCCTTGCATCCTTTCAAGCCTGGAGCTTCGGTGTGGGTAAAAGAGTGGAAGAAGACACCGTTGTCGCCTCAGTGGAAAGGGCCATACATCGTCTTGTTATCAACGCCAACAGCAGTCAAAGTGGCAGAAATCGACTCCTGGATCCTCCACAGTCGAGTAAAGCCAGCAGCAGTTCCTGAGAGTCGCCCCTGGACCTCGGTCGCTAATCCTGCATCACCATTGCGACTCACACTGCGAAGACAAGATCCATCATCGTAAAGACTTTGCCAAGCTACTCCTGGACATCAACGAAAGAGCTGTCCTCCAGTTTTGCATTATTTTCATTGCAGACTCTATCAACCAATCAACCATTATCTATCTACCTCAATCAACCATTACCTACCTCATCAATTATTAGAGACTATGACCACGATGCTTACTAATTACTGTTTTATTCTTGCGGTAGCCCTGGGACACTTGAGAACCCTTGCTTTGCCCCCTTGTGCAGCCTGTATAACCACCACCCGAACTGGAATGCAAGCCACTCAGACTCTACTTTATCACTCTTACTATACTTGTACTGGCATAGTCAGCCAGTGTATCTATAATGGTACAGAACTGAACGTCTGTACAAAGGGAAAGACTCGTACTTGCTTCAGACCTCGACAGAATCCATCTTACTATGTCCTGGAACTGAGATGGAATGATGAAGATGGAGCCCTCGTCAACGCTACAAGTCAACTCTCTGATCCCACCCAACCTGTGTACCTGTATTTTGATGCTTGTGACTTAATTAACAGAAATAATTACTACAGGTGTGGATCATGGGAACAAGCTTACTATTATGATGAGAAATATATGTGTCCTGAAGGTGCATACAGATGGGGAATGTGCACTGGAACATGCTCACCAACAACGTATAGCAAATCATCAGAAGCAGACTACTACTGTCCGAAGTGGGACTGTGTGTACTATGCCACCTGGTCTGGTGGCCCTACAGGACAAACTGGAGATAATCGTAAAGCTATACTGGAAAGATTACCCCTACTAGAACCCAACAAGTGCAAGAAAAGTACATGCAATCCCCTACGACTCCAGATCTCCCACCCCAGTCAATGGAAGCAAGGATTTCGATTTGGCCTGCGCATAGCAGGAGGTGGAACTGATCCTGAAACCATCGTATTCATCCAACCAGGGCCGGATTTACCTATACGCCAACTACGCTGTGGCGTAGGGCCCACAGCTGGCAAGGGCCCACAAAAATTGAACAAATTGTTAGCTTTTTTTAAATTAAATTTAAAAAAAAAAACGCTGGCTGCTGCCACGGCAGCATGGACTGTCCCGCGGGGCTCCCTCTGCCCGGCTGAGCCCCTCCATGCCAGCTTTGAGAGGCGCGAAGGGAGAGTGTCTCCTCGCGTCTCTGTTAAGCCCGGCATGGAGGGGCTCAGCCGGGCAGAGGGGGCCCCGCGGGACAGTCCATGCTGCCGCGGCGGCAGCGGCCAGCGTTTCATTTTTTTTAAATTAAAGTTTACTTGAGCCGATGGGGGGGGGGGGGGGCTGGGACTGGAAATGGGCGGGGGGGGTTAAGAATGGAGTTGGGCTGACACGAAAAAACCAGAAGAAAGTGGCTGGAGCAATTGCAGCTGAAAAAAAATGCACAAAAGGTAGAAAAATATCTCTTTATTTTGAATTTATTAATTGAAATATGTCAGCTCTGGTAAATGTGCATCATTAACTTCTGCACTTTGTTTAGTACAAGAGCAAATTAATGTATAGTTTTATTTCTACAGTGTTGTACATTCCAAGTTTGGCTTTTGGGATTCCCAGTTTAATTATGACGTCAGGGCCAACAGCGCGCAGCTGATCCGGTGTGCTCGTTTTTATCTTTTCTGGGGGCCCACAATGTTTGTTGGCGTAGGGCCTCACTCAAGGTAAATCTGGCCCTGCATCCAACTGAATGTAAAGACTCATGTTTCTTCACCTTATCGCATACATCATACCTTCCACGAGGCCATGAAGGCAGAATTTGTAGTTCCCCACGCTTCGCAGAATTTATTCATGGAACTAGCTGGAGCTGTGGCCTCCAGCCTCCATGTCTCAGACTGTCTCTTTTGTGGAGGAACTCAGATGGGAGACCAATGGCCTTGGGAAGTGCAAGAACTGAACTATTCCGTACCATATAACCAGACTGATGTTCATAACACTAGCAATGAATGGGTCCTCGCCCACTCCATAGTGGGTAGACTATGTTTTGTACGAGCAGGACCACAATTGACTGCATTAGTAGGACAGTTGGTCTGTTTGAACCAGAAATATTACAATGCTACTACTGAGAAGACATCTTGGTGGTCAGGTGCCAATACTCCGGAACCTTCTAATCCTTTGATCATCTTTCCTCACTTGGCCAGGATATGGACAAATCTGGCTACGCATAGCACCTGGCAAGCTCCACCTGGACTTTATTGGATTTGTGGCACTCGAGCATATGCTAAACTCCCTGCCAATTGGGGAGGGGCGTGTGTTCTGGGAACTATACGACCATCTTTCTTCCTTTTGCCCCTGTCCCACGGAGAACAATTGGGATTCCCTGTATACAAAAGCCGCCAGAAGCGAGAGGCTCTCAAAATCGGCCAGTGGGACAAATGGGATGCAACCTCTGAAGAATGGCCACCAGAGAGAATTGTTTCTTACTATGGACCTGCTACCTTGGCACAAGATGGTTCTTGGGGCTACCGCACTCCTGTGTATATGTTGGACCGTATTATACGTTTGCAAGCTGTTGTTGAAATTATAACCAATGAAACTAGCAGAGCACTAACCTTGTTAGCCAAACAAGCCACACAGATGCATACAGCCATTTACCAGAACCGCTTAGCATTAGTTTATCTGCTTGCAGCTGAAGGAGGTGTATGTGGTAAGCTTAATTTAATGAACTGTTGTTTGCAAATTGATAATGAAGGGCAAGTTGTAGAAGACATAGCCAATCACATGAGAAAACAAACATATGTCCCAGTCCAAACCTGGCATGGCTTGCAACTTGATGGCTGGTTTGGTTCGTGGTTTTCCGGTATGGGCGGCCTGAAGACACTTGTATTGATAGTATTCTTAATTGTGGCTGTGTGCTTATGTGTCCCATGTTTTCTTCCCTTCTGCTTGCGTATGCTGAACTCAACCATTGATAGAATTGTTGAATGCAAGGCAGATTCACAGATACTAGCAATGTGGCATTACCACAAAGTGATCCCTCCACCCTAGTGTAGAGTACCATATGTGATTTAATTCACACCCTTTCTCACTTGCGGGTGAGAATAATCAAAGGGGGGAATATGATAGGCTATGGCCTAGAACAGCCTGTAAATGTATGTTATGAAGTCTGTAGGTTAGGCCTGAGTCCCCAACCCCCACTTCAGAATATTATAACTGATGAGAGCTGAAAGCCAGAGGAAATAGAAATCTGCTTCAAGCTGCTTTTGCCGATAAGAATGTAAAACTTTCCATTGAGTGTGTTATGTTATTCACAGATGTATTTCAGAATTCTGCTTTCCACACAGCTTTTGTACTGTAGAGTGACCTTGTAAGCAAAAAGCAAGACAGAATATGTTATGTCTAGATACTAAGCCATGGCTAGGAAGGCCTGAGAGCAGGGGGAGAGCTCTGCCCTGGATGCTCTTCCTCCACCGATGCCAAGTCTCGTGAAGCGTACTGTACCCCAACCTTCGCTCTCTTCCACTACCGCTACCTACGTTATTGCACCCACTCAGTTGAGTGGGCTTGGCTGAAATTCCGCACCCTTGTGGATTCAGGTTTGTCTTTTGCAATCAGCCATAACACTCGCCAAACAAGGCTATTATGTCCAACTGACTAACTCTCTTGCCTCTGACCCTCGCTGACTCTTTACAACTCTCAACTCTATCCTCAAGATGCCTCCACCTCCGACCCCTCCCTCCCTTTCTTCATGACTGGAGTGGAGGAGTGGCCTAGTGGTTGGGGCAAGGTACTTCGGGCTGGAAGGTCGGGGGTTCAAATCCCACTAGAGGACAGCAACCTTGGGCCAGAAGGACTGGGGTTTCTAGTCCCACAGGTGCTCCTTGTGGTCTTGGGCAAGCCACTTAACCCTCCATAGCCCATGTTCTCTGTGTGCTGTGCTTTCCTGTCTAATCAATGTGTTTATACCTCAAAAATTTCCTGTCATGATTTGACAATTTCCAATCTGTAATCAAACCGCTGCTGATCGCTGGAAGTAGCGGTATACAAATGTATACTAAATAAAAAAATAAAAATAAAATAAAATGACTCCTGGCTACTTCTAAAATCCACAAGATCGCACTCTAATTCCCCAGGAGGTCAGTTACTTTCCCTCATCCCCTTATTCACTCCCAACTTTCCCCCTACCTCTGCTACTCTTTCTTCCTTTTCTGTGTCCTCTGAGGAGGAAACCACTCTCCTCCTTTCCTCAGCCAAACTCACTACCTTCTCCTCTGATCCTATTCCCACCCATCTCCATAGCTCCATCTCCTTAACTATAGTCCTTTCCGTATCACATATTCTCAACCTATCCCTCTCCACTACAACTTTCTCTGTAGCCTTCAAGTATGCTGTGGTCACTCCTCTCCACAAGAACCCCTCACTAGACCTATCTGACCTTCTATTGACCCGTGTCCCTCTTTCCCTTCATTTCTAAGCTGATTGAATGTGTAGTTCACCATCATCACCTCAATTTTCTCTCAAGCCCTTCTGGATCCTTTACAATCTGGTTTTTGTCATTTATTGCATATTCTACTGAAACGGCTCTTGCCAAAGTCTCCATTGACCTATTCCTGGCAAAATCCATGGGCCTTTACTCAGTCCTCTGGTAGAGATGAGGACAGTAACTGAATTCAAAAAAGCATGGGACAAACACAGAGGATCTCTAAAGGTAAAAAGGGGACTGTTGTAGTTGTTAAGGAAGGACAGACTAGATAGGCCATGTGGTCTTTTTCTGTCATCATATTTCTGTTTCTGTGTTTCTATGTTTCTTGACCTATCTGCTGCTTTTGAAACTATTGACCGCAACCTCCTCCTTGATACCGTGTTTTTGCTTGCTTATAAGTGCTCTGTGCTATCTTGGTTCTCTTCTTATTTCTCCCATCGTTCTTTCAGTGTTTGTTCTGGTGGATCCCTTGTAAAATCGAATTGCAGTAATCCAAGAATGAGGTGATAATGGCTTGGCAAACTGTCCTAAATTGGTTGTGGACAAGTAGCGGACCACAGGTTGGGTTGTACAGGATCTTCTATTTGTAGTTTGTAGTGGTTGTCATTTTCTTAATGTGTGCTTGCAAATTCAGTAGCTAGCTTAATATGACTCCAAGGCTTTTCACTTCCTATTTTACAGACAGGGTGATATCATTGACCTTGAAAATTTCTGGGAGTGAGTAGGATGTCTATCTGGTGATGATCAGGACCTTGGTCTTGTCTCAGTTGATTATTAGATTAACCCACCTGCGACTGCCTTGCAGCATGATTTAATTTTAGTTACATTCTCTTATATACCACGCTATTCTGCATCAGTGCGGTTTACATTGAACAAACTGAAATTACATTGAACAGGGCATTATAACTTGGAGATAACTATTTTACAGGGAACATGGGCTATGGAAGGTTAAGTGGCTTGCCCAAGACCACAAGGAGCACCTGTGGGACTAGAAACCCCAGTCCTTCCGGCCCAAGGTTGCTGTCCTCTAGTGGGATTTGAACCACCAACCTTCTGGCCTGAAGTACTTTGCCCCAACCACTAGGCCACTCCTGAGTTCTTGGTGTTGAAGGGGGCGTATAGCATTAGGTCATTGGTGTATAAGTGGTAATTTATGTTGTGGCTCTGAATGAGTTTGCAAATTGGTTGTATGTACAGGGAGGAACCTTGGGGTATGTCACTTAGATGTTTAATCGGTTTGGAAGTTTTGTCCCTTATGTTAATTTGCTGCATGCATGCTGTCGAGTAAAACTGGAACCAGGAGAAGAGGGTGCTGTTTTTTCCTATTTCTGTCAGCCGATCTTCAGGATTGTGGACCACCCACTGTCCGCCCTCACTCTGCCTCAGCGACGCCCCTTCAACCCACGTCTAAGCCTCCCTGTAAAACATGTTTTTCGTACAGAAACACTTTTGCTGGGGCCAGCAGGGGAGCAAATAGCAGGGATAGACATTCCCGCTATTCACGGGACAGAATGACCCCCAGAGTGTTTACGAGTGAGGTCAGCAGTGTTTGCATATTGCAATTTGGTCTAAACTCGTGTTGTTGCATATCCAAGGGGGCGTAAGTTTTTTATGAAGTCCTGTAGCTGTAATTGTACTGCCTTTTCTATTATTTTTGCTAAATTTGGAAGTATCTTTGCATTGTAGAGATACAGTTCTGGACATGTCATGTGTTCCAAGATGGATAACAACATCAGTTGTAAACCCCTTACTTTCCTCTGGGACTTCCTGAGCAAGCTGGTTCTTATTCTTACTGGCTGAAGAGTCTGGAAGGCATTTTCTCACCTTCTGACCCTGGAACAAAGTTCCTGAAATTAATGCCTCTGATAATGGAATCACCTAATATTAGCAGTTTTCTGTTTTGAAATACCTTGAAAACACCCGGGAAATTTCTCTTACACTGTATGTCAATCTTCTTGTCTAAGACCACACCTCAGTTTCTATTAATGGAGAATCCTCACCAAGGCAGAGAAGGTATTATGAAAGGATATCTCGAGGTGGAATGGGTGTCCCCGTATAATGGTTAGTAACCTGCCAGAACCCACTGTAATTCATTTATTCTTGAATTGCTGGATTTTGTTATTATTATTGATTTATTTTATTTTATTTAAAGGTTTTTTTATACTGCCTTTTCCAGTAATCAAAGCGGATTCCAGACAACAAAACTTCTTACCTTGAACATAATTATAACAGAGTGAGATGGTAGAATTATATACTGATTTTTCGTCTAATTCAATGTGAACTTTATACAGTGACATATTTAAATAACATTTTTATAAAGATAATTCCATTCCCAACATATTTATTAAGCTCAAAGGTTGTCAACTGTATTGGAATGCATAGACGGAAGGCTAGGTTGGGTAGATCTTGACTTAGTCTTGTGGGTTGAAAAGTGCTCAGCGAATAGATTGGTTTTAAGGCCTTACGAAATGCGGAGAAATCATTAAAGGATCTGAGCTTATCAGGAAGGGAGTTCCAGTTCACACGTGCAGTGTATGTAAAGGCTATGTTGCTTATCAAGCGGTTAGCCTTGTGGAGGTCAGTGGGGACTACGAGGGTTTTGAGAGTTGAGGTATGATGGAACTATATTCTTTAGAAGTTTGGATGTGATCATGAGTAATTTGTATTTTAGACGTCTATGAAATGGAAACCAGTGTAATTCATATAATATAGGTGTGATATATTCAGTTCTATTAACTTTCCAAATAATTCTGGCAACCACATGTTGGGCCATCTGTAACTGGCTTATTGCCTGTATGGAGAGGCCCTGGAAAATGCTGTTGCAATAATAAAAGTGTGGGGTGATCATTGCCTGAACGACAGACCGAAAGTCATAGCTTGATAGCAGTGGTCTCAATTGCTGAATCATCTTTAGTTTGTAATAGACCTTACCTGAGGTTAATTTTATATGGGTGGTCATGCTAAGGGATTGATCTAGAGCAGGCATGTCCAACTTCGAACAGGTGATGATCTACTTTTTCTGGCCAAAAGTGCCGGTGATCTACCACCATGAAAATTAAGTTTCAAATTAGTTTCAAATTAAATTTTAACCCAATAACGTTGGAGGATTCCCCCCCCCCCCACACACACCATTTTTAATGAACCTTCTGTCATTTACTTGGATGTGATCAGCTGTTAAGCAAATTAAGAACAACTTTCTAAACTGAAAGTGGACAAAGCTATGGGACCGGAAAGGATACATCCCAGGATACTGAAAGAGCTCAGAGAGGTTCTTGCAGGGCCGTTAAAGGATGTCTTCAACAGATCCTTGGAAACAGGAGAGGTTCCTCAGGACTGCAGAATGGCTCATGTCGTACCTTGTCATATGCGCCCCATCCCTCCGTCTAGGGGT
This sequence comes from Ichthyophis bannanicus, assembly GCA_033557465.1. NCBI lineage: Eukaryota > Metazoa > Chordata > Amphibia > Gymnophiona > Ichthyophiidae > Ichthyophis > Ichthyophis bannanicus. Next base: position 38,870,782 of record CM066031.1, on the reverse strand, counting down.
CAGAGGGTTCGGGTTGCCATGATGTCCTTTATGCAGAAAATGACTATAGCTTTTACTCCCGCTATGCCTTATGGGAGTGGTAGTTTTTAGTCCTCTGATAAAAGGATAGCCGTGAGTCGAGTGTTAGGCAAAAGTTGACAAGAAATTTATTCCCCTTCCCAAACGGACTTAGTGCAGAACAAAACAGTACACTTTACAGGAGCTTTTGCTTGAAGGTTATTTACAGAAACAAAATAGCTGTATTTTCATACTCTTGGCTTCCAAAACATGCAAGGCATTTTTCCATATTACAAAGTAGTAAAACAAAACAGCTTCTTCTTTTTCCTCAAAGAAAAACACTTCCTTTCCTTTTCTTTCCCTTAGCTCATTCACACAATCTTTAGCGAAGGCATTTTATGTCGTCTGCCAGGCAGAGCGTACAATTCATTGGAATTGCTTCTGAGTCAGCAGAATTAAATTCCCATTGCATATTCTCAACCTCAGAGCTTACTGAGTTTTGTTTTAAGCTGTTACTTCTAGGCTTGGAATAACCTCTCTCTAAGAACTGGGGCGTTTCCCCTGGGTACAGTTCTAGAGGGTGAGGTCTTGTAAGACTTGTGGCTGTGGAGATTCTTCCCTGGCTCTCCCCTAGCTCTCTCCAGCTGCTAGGAAATGCTTTATAACTTTCTGCATTCAAATCCAGACTAGAGCACTGCCCTAGCTCTCTAGTAGAAGCTGAGCTTCTTGACTTCCCTGGTTTAGTGTTAGACTCCCACCTGTATAGACCTTGAAGCCTTTCCTCCGGCAGTGAGATCTGAAGGGCCCCCAGCTCTTTCCGTCTAGGCAGGTTCTTAGTAACCGGCTGTGCCTTCTCTCCTTCTGCTCGGCTGGACTCACTTCCTGAACTACAACCAGGTTCTTCACAGGGTCTCCAACCTTCTGAAGTCTCTGAGCTTCTCCACCTCTCTGAAGTTCTCCGTGTGCCAGTCTCTCCTTCCTGGCCACTGCTTCCTTCTCTGCCACGCCTTCCGCTTCTTTGCTCTCTGCCAGGCCTTCTGCTTCCCTCCTTTCCCTCCCTTCCTGGAGCTACTGAGCAGCGTTTATATTTCTGCTCTCTGAAGCTTGGCTCAGCTTTTCTAAGCAGGTGAGAGTAATCAAACTCCAAGCTTGCTGCTAGTCAGAGCTTGGGCGTGTCAGCTCAACTGCTCCCTCTCCCTGCTTGCTTCTCTTGTGCAGACTCTGAGCTGTGTGTGTTGGCTGACTGTCAGTTTTAAAGGTACAATCCACCTTTCTTTCTACTTCCATAGGCTCTTCGATAACAGCAGCTACTTCGATAACAGCAGCTACGGGTACCAGTCTGTCAACAATGAGCCGCCTGACTGAAGACCGGACACAATTTAGGATAGCTATCCAGAGGGTCGCCATGAGTCGACTCCGACTCGACGGCACTCAACAACAACAAAGATCTTAATATGTATACTTTAGAGCAGGGGTCTCAAACACGCGGCCCGCGGGAGAAGGTTGTGCGGCCCGCGACGGCTTCTGCTGCTGCCGTTGCCGCCGTGGCAACGGCAGAATCGACGGTCAATTTAAAAAAAATAAAAAACTGGCTTCTGCTGCTCTGTCCTGCGGCCCGTTCCCCTCTGCGCGAGAGCCCTGAATGTGCTTCCTCTGCGGCGTGCTTTTCAAGCCGCGAAGGGAGTATTTCCCTCTCGCGAGGCTTGAAAAGTGAATAGGCTTAAGCCGCGCGAGAGGGAAATACTCTCTTCGCGGCTTAAAAAGCATGCCGCAGAGGAAGCACACTCAGGGCTCTCGCGCAGAGGGAAAGGGGCCGCGGGACAGCTGATTTTCTGCTGCAGCAGAAGCCAGCAGCAGAAGCCAGGTTGTTTTTTATTTACCGGGGGGGGGGGGGTATGACTGGAAATGGGCTATTGGCAGGGGGGGGGGTATGACTGGAAATGGGCTATTGGCGGGGGGGGGGGTAGGACTGGAAATGGGCTAGTGGCAGGGGGGGTTATGACTGGAAATGGGCTATTGGCGGGGGGTGTTTTGACTGGAAATGGGCTATGGTGGGGGCTAGGACTGGAAATGGGCAGGTGGGGGTTAGGAAGGACTGGAGGTGGGCTGATGGGGGGAGTTAGGACTGGTAATGAGCTATGGAGGGGCTGACTGAAATGGGGTAATGGGGGTTAGGGCTGGAAGTGGGCTATTGGCAGGGGGGGTTATGACTGGTAATGGGCTATGGGGGGTCTAGGACTGGTAATGTGCTGGGGGGGTTGCTAGGACTGGAAATGGGCTGAGTGGAAGGGGGCTTGAACTGCAAATGGCTGATGGGGAGGGGGGCTTGGAATGGAAATGGGCTGTGAGGGGAGGGAGCTAGGATTGGAAATGGGCTGATGGGGGGCTAGGATTGGAAATGGGCTGATGGTGAGGCTAGGATAGGACTGGAAATGGACTGATGCAGGGACTAGAAGGGAGCGGATGCTGGGTGGGGCTGGAACTAGAAGGGAGCTGATGTTGGGGGAGGATTAGAATGGGATGGAGCTGGGAAAGTGAAATGGAGAGGGGAAAAATATTTTGTCTGGGAGAGAAGACAAATCTACAATTGGCCAGGTATTGTGAGAGTAAGTGGGGATTGAGGATGGAGGGGTAAAATTTGAGTGGATGAAATAGGAATGAGGAAAGAGAAAAAGGAGAAAGATTAGTATGTTAAAGCAGATGTAGAGAGAGAATGGAAAAAAAACTAGGAGAGAAGAAAGGGCAAATGGAAGCAGACGATGGAGAGTTAGCAGAAGACATGAAGAAACCAGAAGAAAGTGGCTGGAACAATTGCAACTGAAAAAAATGCACAAAAGGTAGAAAAATATCTCTTTATTTTGAATTTATTAACTGGAATATGTCAGCTCTGGGAAATGTGCATCATTAATGTTTGCGCTTTGTTTAGTACAAGAGGAAATTAATTTATAGTTTTATTTCTACAGTGTTGTTGTACATTCCAAGTTTGGCTTTTGGGGTTCCCAGTTTAATTATTGTCTTCTTGTTTCTAAATCTTTTAGTCTTTCTTTATCCATACTCATTAAAGAGGCATGTTTACTAAAAGTTAGTGTATGGTAACATTATGCAAATATTTATGCAAATGAGGTCCCTTATGCAAATGAGGCCCCGCGTCTTATGCGGCCCCCGGGTTACTTTACTAGTCCTCATTTGGCCCTCAAAGCAATTTGAGTTTGAGACCCCTGCTTTAGAGGAAAGGCAGGATAGGAGCAATATGATAGAGACCTCTAATTACCTCTGTGGCATAAATGCACAGAAGGGTCTCTTTCAATGGAAGGCAAGCTCTGCTATGAGGGCACATAGGATGAGATTGAAAGGGAATAGACTCAGGAGTAATATGCGGAAATATTTCTTTACAGAATGAGTGGTGGATCCGTGGAATAGTCTCCCAGTGGAGGTGGTGGACACGAGGACAGTATCTGAATTCAAAGAAATATGGGAGAAACCCAGAGGATCTCTAAAGGTAAAAAGGGGACTATTGCAGTTGATATGGAAGGGCAGACTAGATAGGCCATGTGGTCTTTTTCTGCCATCAAGGTTCAAGATGAATTACATTCAGGTACTGTAAGTATTAATCTGACCCCAGCAGATTTACAATCCTCATTTGCCTCTGAGGCAGTGGTGACTGGCACTATTTGATCTAGGTCACAGTGAAAGCCCAGAAAAAAGAAGTGGTCCTGTTTCTGTGATCCCAATTTGGGATCCCAATGACCAGTTTGGAATCTACTGCTCTAATCACTAGACTATTCCTCCATTCTCAAATTATGCCTTGCCAATCATGATGTCTTAATCTAATAATTTTTCTCTTTCCTTAATATGTTCAAAGTATGAAAGTCAAACTCTTCTCATTTGAGCTTCCCAGGAAAGTTTAGGTTGGATTTTCTCCTATACCGACTTATTATTTTTCTTTGGGTAGTCCATGATATACACAGTATTCTTTGCAGCACCATATTTTGAAAGCATCAGTTTTCTTTCCGTCTTGCTTCTTTACTGTCCAACTTTTGCATCCATAAAACGCTATTGAAAAGACCATGACTTGGACAAGTCGAATCTTAGTATGCAGAGATATGTCTGAACTTGAAAATCTTTCTGTATCTAGGTCCTTTAGAGATGTTCCTCCAAGAGCAATGCACAGTTTGATTTCTTCACTGCTTGCCATTGCATTATTGATTATGGATCTGAGCAGATTGAAGTTGTCAATCATCAAATTTCTTTTGGAACATACAGAAATATATGTAATCACAGCTTTCAAAACCATTATTACCCCAGACCATTAGGTGCCTTGCTAACTACACTGCACCATAGTACATGCCTCTGAGATGACCCACAGTCACTGGAAATCGTAAATACCCAATCTGGCGCGATTTTAGTTGCCATGCATCACAAACAATTTTAAGACTGCACTAGAGATATGAACAGAGGTGCTGAAAGAATGGATGTGAACATTACCCACTCATTTACCTTCAAGCATTTTTTAATGAAAATGTACTGATGAACAATCCCGTTAAAGATGAGTGAAAAGTGTATTTAACTTAGTGGACCAAATTTCACTGTAGATGTTATGCTGACAATCCTCTATGATTGCGATCATATTTGAACTATTGATTCAAATAAAAACTTTTTGTATACAGGGCGAGTAAGGGGAAAACTAGCAAAGGAACAAAATCAGAATTTCCCTACAAAGTCCTACATTTAAAAAAATATACTTTTTTTCTAAAAAATGTATACTTCTTATCAAAATCATTATGGCACCTTACCGACTAGATCGCACTGTAGTATCTGCCTTTAAAATGCCCCACAGCCGCAGTCTGTCCTAAATACCCATTTTGGCACAAGTTTGGTTGCCTAGCAACATATAAACAATTCTGAGACTGCACTAAAGATAAATGAAGGCGCCAAAAAGATTGCAAACATGACACACTCTGATGAACTGTAAACTTTCTTACAAGACCATGTTAATTAAAAAATCTGTTATGCTTGTAAGGACTAAATAAAAACATCTGGCAATCACAAAGTGTCTGACTTTCACCGTGATATTACTTCTAACAAAACCCCAATAATTTTGGCACAGTGTGCAAACAAACCATGAACCAATTTACAAAAAAACAGTAAGAGGGACATAAAGTGCTGAGATGTGCAATAAATATTCTTCATTACATAATCTCCTTTGTGGTTTTGTTGCTATATTATAAATTGTGCTTGTCCTAAACTTTAATCAATCTGCTATACTAAAGGCACAGGGGAGAAGAGGCCATAGATGGGAAAAGACAGGGGTGGGGGGGGGGGGAGGAGAAGGAGGGGCAAAGGGGGGAGGGGGAGGGAGGGAGATGTGGAGAGGGAAGGGGAAGGGAAGGGAGGGGGAATGGAAGAAAGGAGAATCAAAGGGGAGGGGAGGGAAGGGAAGGGGAGAAAAATAGCATTAAGCGCTCTCATTCAAAATAAAACAATAGATAGTGAACAGTACAATTAATATAAAAGAGAAACTTATCTACCATCTGGGAGTGAGTAAAAACTGGAATTAAAAAAGAGAAAGGGCTACTATTGAGAATCTTATTAAAAAAAATAATGGATTAAAAAATCAAACCATCAAAAATAAAATATTAAACAAGAATAAAAGACATAAAATGGGGAAATAAAAACAAACAAGATGAAAAAGATAAAAATGGCGAGCCTGTATGTGCTCAAAGAAATCATTTATAGGAAAGACAAATACATATCTAAATTAAGTCCGTTAGGAGTCAGGGAGTCCAGCAAATAGATGCTAAGAATGTTCTAAACGTAACAGAACTCTATTGAGGTCACCCCCTCTCCAATTGTGTTTAACCACCTTAATGACAAAAAATTTAAGATCTGAAATTTTATGCTGTTTGTTTGTCAATCCAATGTTGGACAAGTGGTTTCTCTGGCACTTTTTGTTTTAGACAACTCCTATGCTCAATAATCCTTGTTCTGATACTTTGCTTGTTTTTCCCCAAATATAGCATAGAACATGGCTAGGTTACAATAGTCTAGACGGGAGGGGCCTGATATTCAAAAGGCATGTACATGGTTTACGGCCCAGTAAACTTTGTAAATGCCTTAACTGGGGATATTCAACAACACCTGCATGGTTAGTGCCCTTGAATATCCCAATCTAAGTCCCTTATGCACTCCGATGCTATCCAGTTAGCATTGGGGCATGTAGGCGTAGAGCAAAGGTGGATAATGGTGCTAACAGGGCAACAGCGATATTGGCTGCTCCACGATTTGCGATTGGCGCCTTAAAGATAGACAAGGAAAACCCTTGTCTATCATTAAGGTGCTGATTGCAAACCAGGGAGCAGCCAATATCATTGCTGTACATTTAGCTTCGGTGGCTTCCGGCTTGGGCAGTGATCACTGGATATTCATTGCCGGTACCGTGACATTGAATATTCAGTTTGTAGGTCTGCGAGAAGGGCTATATGCCCATCGGTCCATAGCTCTTTGAAAATCAGGCAGTTCAATATCGGGCCCGAGGTGACTAAGGAGTGAATAAGTGTCTTAGTAGTGTGTTCAAAAAGGAATGGGCAAATTTTGTTGATGTTATACAGAAAGAAACGGCAGATTTTAGGTATTAATTGTGTGAAGAAGGAGAGAGAGGAGTCAAAGATGACACCAATGTTGTGGAGACAGGGAGGAGTAGAGAGTTATCCACAGAGAGTGAGAAAGGAGGAAGGGGGGAGGAGGGTTTAGGGGGAAAAATAAGCAGCTCAGTTTTGGCCATGTTCAATTGTAAGCGGCAGTGAGACATCCAAGCACCAATGTCAGAAAAGTAGTCAGAGGGGGGCGGAGCCTGATGTCCAGCGGGTTAGACGCTGCGCGCTGAAGCTCCCGAGGGGCCTACTCAGAATCCTGACTTAATATCTGCATAAACTTAATATTTTACTCCGAACTTACCGGGGTGCCTTGGGGGGAATGGCGGCCCACAAACCAGTGCACTTGGACTTCGGGTCTCCCTCTTCTTCACATGGAAAACGCTCCAAAACAGAGTTGTCTTCCCCACCATAAGAACATAAGAACATAAGAAATGCCATACTGGGTCAGACCGAGGTCCATCAAGCCCAGTATCCTGTTTCCAACAGTGGCCAATCTAGGTCATACGTACCTAGCAGTTTCCCCAAAAGACACAGGTTCTGCAGTGCTTGTACTAGGCCAAGCATTGATATCCTGGGTCCCTTTTTAATAGTGGTTTATGGACCTTTCCTCCAGGAACTTGTCCAAACCTTTTTTAAACCCAGCTATACTAACAGCCCTTACTACATCCTCCGGTAACAGATTCCAGAGTTTGATTACACGTTGAGAGAAGAAATATTTTCTCCTATTTGTCTTAAATAGTTTACCCTGTAGCTTCATTACATGCCCCCTAGTCCTTCTATATTCTGATAGCGTAAACAATTTATCCACGTTTATCCGTTCCACTCCATTCATTAATTTATACACCTCTATCATATCTCCCCTCAGCCGCCTCTTTTCTAGGTTAAAGAGCCCTAACCTTTTTAGCCTCTCTTCATAGGAGTAGCCTTCCATCCCCTTCACCAATTTGGTGGCTCTTCTCTGTACTTTTTCTAATAACTCTATGTCCTTTTTAAGATACGGTGACCAGAATTGCACACAATATTCAAGGTGCGGTCGTACCATGGAGCGATACAGAGGCATTATAATATCCTTTGTTTTATTCTCCATCCCTTTCCTTAGGATACCTAGCATTCTATTTGCTTTCTTGGCCGCCGCTGCACACTGGGCGGAGGGTTTTAACATGTTATCCACGATGACTCCTAAATCTTTTTCCTGGGTGGTGGTTTCTAATGTGGAGCCTTGCATCTTGTAACTATAGTGTGGGTTGTTCTTTCCTAGGTGCATAACTTTGCACTTGTCCACATTAAATTTCATCTGCCATTTGGATGCCCAGTCTTGGGTAAGCCCCGAGATGCAACAGGAGATCTTGGAGGAAATACGTGGTGTGAAGGAACTGGTACAGTCCAACGGAGAAGCGCTCCGAGCCATGCGAGAAGATTTCGGTATGCTTCAGGACCGGCTTGAAGGTCTTTCACTACGGCTGGACAACATGGCGGGGGTCCTTGATTCGCACGCGGTGCGCTTGGTGAATCTGGACAAGGCTGAGCGTCAGATACAGAATCTTCAAAAAGAGTTAGAGGATTGCAATAATCGAGCCCGTCGCAACAATGTAAGGCTCATAGGAGTACCAGAGGGGGCGGAAGCAGGAGATATCAGAAAATTTCTGGTCAAAACTCTCCCCTCCTTGCTGAAGATTACCTTTTGCAGAGATCTGGAAATTGATCGAGCATATCGTGCTCCTACTAACATCGCACTCAATCGGACGACCCCCCGGCCCATTATCTTTAGTTTACTGAGGTATCAGCAAGTTGAGCAAATTTTCAAAGCTGCCCGGGTGATACCACATCTGCAGTTTGAAGATCATAAAGTTTCTTTTTTCCCCGACTTGGCAAAGCCCACAGTTGATCGGCGGAAGGGACTCCTTGCTTTTCGACCTAGATTACAACAGTTACAGGCTCGCTTTGGCCTCTTGTATCCAGCGAAGCTCAGAGTGACTCTCCATAACCAAACTAGAACCTTCGAAGATCCTGCTCTGCTAGCAACATTTTTAGATTCCAAAGAGGCTGACCAGATGCGCTAAGTCAACAACTCGGATGGACTCCGCTGGAACTGCCCGCCATTTTGAATGGCCCGATGCGGTGATCATTGCCTGGAATAGAGACTGCCTGGACTTTTCTTTCTTTTATATCTACCTCTCTTGGTCTCCTTCTCCTCCATGATGTGCACCGCGGTTGGATTCGGAGCACGCACAGCTATACCGGTTCTATGTTTCAATTTAGGCCTTCTCTGGGGTCTCACCCCGCAGACATCAGGTCGCCAGTAATTTCTGGGGTTTTGCTTCTTCTCTAAGGCACTTCGGTGCTTCTACTGTTATATAGGGCGCTTCATGATTTTTCATTGGCTTATTTTCTATCATATCGTGTGTACAGTCATTTATAGTTGATATGAGGGACATTGCGCAACTCGGTGCGCCATCATGTTTCTTTCTCAGAATGTTTGACTTTGTTGTATGGCCTTATGTAAGCTCTTGTCACTGAACGTAAGTGGCATTAATAGTCCAAGCAAAAGAATGACCATCCTTAGTTATTCTAATCATGACCATACTGATTTAGTGTTTCTTTAGGAAACCCATTTCACCTCCGTTGAATCACTGAAACTTACTGCTAAACCTTATATGGTGGCTGCCTACTCTCCCGCCGTTTTCAAGCGGTGTGGGGTAGCCATCTTGGTTGAGAAATCTTTGCCAACTACTGTAATGGATACTAGCTCTGATGGGGAGGGTAGCTGGGCCTGTGTATATTTTAAGGTTGGAGATAGTGATTTTACGTGTATTTGTATATATGCTCCGAATGTGGATGACCCTGTTACTGTTACTCGGCGGTGACTTCCATCAAGTGTTTGATCCTTTGATAGCTAGACTGTCGCCTAGAACGAGTGGTCCGCCCAAGAGTCTTTACACTCTGCCAGCTCTGATGACAGATTTTGTGTGAGTAGATATATGAAGCTGTTTCACCCCTCTGACTTAGAGCTCACCTTTTCTCAGCCCCCCTATCACTCACAATCTCGATCAGATTTTTCTTTATCTCCTCAGTACTGCTATCCCAAGTGGACATATAATCCTGATAGGTTAGCCAATTGGAATGCCATCCAGAGCACTTGATGCTGGACATGCCATGTGGTCTTTGGTTCACTAAACTCCTGTTAAGTATGATTGTCCCGCATTACAGTATTACTGGAGTCGGGTCTGGGGTCGTCTTCATTCTATTTTATATTTTCCGGAATCCCTCTCTTGGAGGATTGTGGGGCTCCGCTTGGTTGCGGGGCTCCCCTCTCTTCCTAAATTGGCTTACTTCCTTTTAGCCTTTATACTGGGCATTGCTATTTCTTATTTCCTTAATCACGAAATATTGGGAAAATAGCTCTTCTTTGAGCTCTAATGAATGGTGAATCATATCTGTCTTATTGTAAATATGCGCAAATACTTTGTATGTCAGCCTCTTCCGTTCAAACTATTCACTATTGGTCTGGCTAGAAGATGCTCAATGATTATGTTCAAACTATTCAATGCTCTCAGTTGACTGTTTGAATCTGTATTAATCTCTGTCCCACACTCATCCGGTATCATAGATTCTACTTCTGTTTGTTTGATGTACAATAATTGTTGTATGTAAGCGCTTATATGATGATTCTTATCAGATTAGAGAAGAAGCATTGGGGTGGGGGGTAATTGGGGTTGCTTTCTTTATTGTATGTGTGTATTTGTTTCTTTTGGTGTGTTGTTACTTTTGTTTGTTGTAAAATGAAAATAAAAGTTTAAAAAAAAAAAAAAAAGAAAAGTAGTCAGAGATCCTGGCCAGGATTTCCAGAGAGATTTCAGGTGTAGAGAAGAAGAACTGGGAGTCATCAGCATAAAGATGGTACTGAAAGCCATGGGAAGAGATGAGTGCACCAAGGGGTCTAGAGAGAGAAAAGGAGTTGACCCAAGACAGATCTTTCGGGTACACCAACAGAGTGAGATAGCAGTAGAAGAGGATCCACCAGAAGAAACATTGAAAGAGCAATGGGAAAGATAAGAAGAGAATCAGGAGAAAACAGAGCTCTTAAAACCAAGTGAGGACAAGGTATCAAGAAGAAAGTTGTGGTCAACAGTGTCAAAAGCAGCAGAAAGGTCAAGAAGGATGAGGATTGAATAAAGGTCCTTGCAATCTGCCATGAACAGATCACTGGAGACTTTGGAAAGAGCCATTTTGGTAGAATATAAAGGACAAAAGCTGGATTGCATAGGATCCAGAAGGTCTTGAGAGGAGAGAAAGTTGAGGCAATGTTGGTGAACTGCTCATTCAAGTAGTTTAGAAATGAATGGCGGGAGGGAGATGAGTCAATAGTGAGAAGGACAGGTAGAGTCTAGTGAGGGTTTTCTGAGGAGAGGAGTGACCACATCATGCTTGAAGGCTGCAGAGAAAGTTGCAGTGGAGAGTGATAGTTTGAGAATATGAGAGAAGGAAGGGACTACAGTGGAGGAGATGGCGCTAAGGAGATGGGTGTGAATAGGATGAGAGGAGCAGGTAGTGAGTTTGGATGAGGAAAGAAGGTGAATAGTTTCCTCCTCGGAGATCATAGAAAAGGAAGAAAGGGTAGCAGAGGTAGGGAGGGAAGGTTTGAAGTGAGAAAGGGGAGTAGCTGACCATGTGGGGAACTGGAATGTGATCTTGTGGATTTTATCATGGAGGTAGTCAGCCAGAGTTTGGGCAGAAAGGGAGGAAAAGGTACCCAGAGGCGGAGGGACGTTGAGGAGACAGTTGAGAGTTGTAAAGAGACGGCGAGGGTCAGAGGCAAGAGAATTAGTCAGATGGATGTAATAGTCTTGTTTGGTGAGTGCAATGGCTGACTAGAAAGAGAGTAGCATGAATTTGAAGTGTAGAAAGTCTGCAGGAGTGTGGGAATGAAGATAGCAGGTAGTGGAAGACAGTCAGGATTGAGGTACAGTACACCTCACGGGACGTGGCAGGAGTGGAGCAAGATCATTTCCTGTCACACCAAGATGCTTTTCTTTAAGGTGAGCTCTTTCCTCCATGGCAGTCAGATGTGCTCAGAACTCGTGAAGTTACAATTGGCAACTACCTAACTTTTTTCAAGATTTTACTGATTTTTAAATTGATGTCTGAGAGACTTGCCTGGAGTTGAGCTGGTTAGTGGCGTTTGATCATCAGCTGTGCTGCCAGTATGTCCCTGCTCTTCTCCCCCAGTGATCGGGTTTAATAACCAGCTGTTTCCATGAAATGTGGATGTGGGCGTGTCCTAAGGGGCGTGTACCAAGGTGCTTGTCTGGTGCCTTGGGAGCCCTTAGTAGCACTGAGGAGCATTGAGGGAACCGAGGGGTTTTGGCCTCCCTATTTGGTTAGTATGGGGAAGTGTAAAGCGAAACTTAAATCAATGGATACTGTGGCTGTTCAAGGACCGATGGATAAGCGTGTCGTGAGTATTGCTACAGGTATACTATCTGTTTTGTTGTTTGAGGAAGGTCTTTCATCCTCAGAAGCCTCTATTAGTTTGGGGCTGCATACCCCTCCCCCTCAACCCACTCCCAAGACTGTTCAGAATGTTGATAAATCTGGATTTTCGGTGACTGAGTTCCCTGCCGTACCTCCTTCTGCTTCTGCTCCTCTCCAGCAGGATTCAGATGGTTTTTGTTTGTCCTTTCTGACTCCAGTCTCCATGCCTGCTTCAGTGGCATAGGCTTCTGGGGATGTAGGGGGAGGGCAGATATTTCTTTAAAAGATGTTTGCTTAATTGTATCCCAGATGGAAGAAGTTTTGAAGAGGACATTAACTCAATTGTTTACCTTCTCGCAGGGGGCTATATAAGTGTAACATCAAGTTGAGTCTCGGCTTTCCAGTTTGGAATGCAGAGCAATGAAACTGGAGAGCATGGTGGGGTAGGTGTTCAACATAAAGACATACATAAAGTGTAAATAATACATTCTTTAATTTCCTTTTACAATATAGCTTCTTTTCCCAGGAACTTTACTTGTTCACTTAGGGAAGTAGCATTAAGCACTGTCTTTCTCTGCATTTCCCAGATCAAACTTCTTATAAGTGTCACTCTCTTTTTAACAAGTAAGAGTTCCAAATTTTATTTTCTTAGTGTGTGCTACGGTTTAGTTATTTGAACTCAAATCTGTGTCTTGGTTTTGTAAGTATGATACAGCAGTACCTTGAAAAATCTAATTATTTCCGTTGGGGCCCTGTCTGTTCCTCTCTATGGTCCTGGTACTGAATCCTGGATCCTGGAGAGAAGTTTCTGCTCTTCCTGTGATCCTCTGGGCCGTCTGTCTGGTTCCTGGTATCCCGGATGAGCAGCCCAGCTAGAGTTGCCAACTTTTTGAAAGAGAAAAACCCGCCACCTGTGGCTAATATGCTCCGCCCATGCCTACCCTCACCCTTTCTCTTCCCCTGCCCCGCACCTTGCCCTGCCCCCAGCCCACCCTTGCTTCACCCCCTATCCCCAAAAAAATTGCAGAGAAGGCAATGTACAAACTGGACAAGCAAGACCTCTACACATTCTTAAACAGAAATTCTATACTGACAGAATACACAGCACTGGTTGTACACACACGCACAATACAGACAGGCCTTCATTAATAAATGACCACAAAACCAAAAGAGAAATATATAGACAAAATTAAACTGAAACCCCAAGACGACAGACTCCGCATGCAGTACAATATCAGATAAATAAGAGATGCAGTTCCCCTTACTGTGTAAAATATAAAGGTAGCACAAAGTCCAGTCATTAAATTGAAATAAAATTATTTTTTCTACCTTTGTTGTCTGACCATTTTATTCTCTGATCATGCTGGTTCCAATCTGAGGCTTCCGTTTTCCCATCTTCTCTTAGCTTATTTTCTATGGTCTATAGTCCATCTGCCATTTCTTATCTCTTCTTTTCTTTTCTTCACTTCCTTCCATCAGCCTATTTCCAGTCCCAGTAACCCTCCCCAGTATCATCCCCCTTTCCAGTCCTCCCCTCCCATTACTTTCCAATGTCAATCCCCTTGTGTTCTCCGGACTGACAGTAGTGTCCATTCCCTTCTAGTCCCCCTCCTTCCTCACTGTCCAGCCCCTTCTAGTCCAAACACCATCCCAGGTATCAGCTCACTTCCACTGCCAGTGCCTTCCCCATGTCAGCTCCCTTCCAGTCACCCTACCCTCTGTCTATCCCCCTTCCAGTGCCATCCCCATGTTTCTGCTCCCTTCCAGTCCCAGTGCCCCTTCCCTTCCAGCCTCCTCCCCATTACCCAGTCACTTACCAGTACCATTCTCAGGTGTCAGCTCCCTTCTAGCACCCTCCTTACCCCCTCTGTCAGCTCCCTTCCAGTCACCCTACCCGCTGTCCATCCCCCTTCCAGTGCCATCCTCACGTGTCTGCTCCCTTCCAGTCCAAGTGCCCCCTCCCTTCCAGCCTCCTCCCCATTACTCAGTCACTTACCACTACCATCCCCAGGTGTTAGCTCCCTTCCAGTCACCTCCTTACCCCCTCTGTCAGCTCCCTTCCAGTCACTCCACCCTCTGTCCATCCCATTTCCAATGCCATCCCCACGTTTCTGCTCCCTTCAATTCCTAGTGCTCCCTCCCTTCCAGCCTCCTCCCCATACCATCCCCAGGTGTCAGCTCCCTTCCAGCCACCTCCTTACCCCCTCTGTCAGCTCCCTTCCAGCCCTCACCTGTGTGGATCCTTCCAGCTCTATGAAACTCCTGCTGAAAAGGAAGTGACATTCTCCTAGGACAAGCAGGATGAAGTCATCCACACCAGGTGACGTCATCTGACGGCGCCGAGCCGGAAGTACTCTCTCTAGCCCAGAAGGCGTTTCCCTTCTGGGCATGTTCTACCTGGCCCTACCCCCAGGTCCGCCCCTAGCCAGCCACTTTTACCTCTTCCGCCTTGCCAGCAAGATGGATACTATTTATTTATTTATTTATTTATTTATTTAACATTTCTTCTATACCGCGCTATTAAAATCAGTGCGGTGTACAATGAACACAACATACTGCAATGCATACAAGCAACATTGAGTTTACATAGAACAATTAAAAAATATCTATCTATATATATATATATATTTATATACTTAAAGAACTTCAGGATCAAGACCCTCACAATGCCTAAGCCGAGCTTCAAAAAATGCCCAAGCTGTGCTAGAAAGATGAACTCCACTGACCTGCATAATCGCTGCCTCCGATGCCTGGGTATCTCTCACCGAGTTGAGGACTGTGCCCACTGTGCCAGGATGTCGCCTCAAGCAAGAAAATCTCGCAGAAATGCCCTAAAAGAACTGTTTCAGGCTCCTCCGGCTGGGCCTCAGCTGATTCCAACTCCATCGGCTGTGCCCTCCAGTGTAGAAGCTCAGGTCAGTGGCTTGGACCCCGGGACCTCGTCGGCATCAGCGCTTCCTCCAATGGTGCCGGGTGTGCCCGCAGGGGCCTCCACCCGCAGCCTATCCTCTTTGGGCTCTGGCTCTGCTTCGGAGGGACTCCCTACTGCCCCTAACAGCCCTGCTTCTCTACAACCACGAGGCTCCCATGGTGGCGGCCATCTTGATTGACATCAGCGCTCCTAACCCCTCCCCCCATGGTGCCATTTGTCCGCGCTGAAGCCCTCATCACAGTAGGCAGAAGAGCCGTTCCTATGGACATGCCCACCACCGGAGTTCTCACTCGGCGCGGAAGCACCGCTCGGACCGCGCCGACGATCCAAACAGCGGCACAAACGGAGTAGAAGGAGAAGCAGCAGTGGCAGCAGCAACAGGAGCAGCTCAGCCCAGCACCGCAGAAAACATCGCCGAACCGACAGAGGCAGCTACAGAGGACACTTCCCATCTGACAGCAGCCAAGCCAGCAGCAGGTACAGCATCCAACGCGATCTCTCCCCACTCCTGGCTCTCGCTCCTTCTCCAGTCTCCCTGGGACCTCAGGAACAACTCCTAATCCCCATGGAACCTACTTGCTCTGCTCTGGGACCCCCCGAGGTGCCTGAGCCACATGCACAGTTCTTCTCCTTCATTTCAGATCTCTTTGCTCAATGGACTTCCACAGCACAGATCCCTACTGTGGGATCCCCTCTCAGCCCTCATCTTCCTTCCCCGGCACATGCCGAGGTCGCAGACCCGGCCTCCGTACCCTGTGACATTGCTGAGGTGAGCACAGCACAACAATCCTCAGGAGATCCCACCACCTCCGTGGATCTCGAGTCTTCTGCACCATCGGCCAAGACCCCAGCGGACGCCCCCACCAGCAGCCCAGAGGACTTAACCTACCCCAAGTTCCTCATGAAGGTCACCACCGTGCTCAACCTCCCCAGCACCTGCATCTCATTCGACCAGCATCCAGAGACCCAAGCGACAAGGACGTTCATGGAGGAACCACGACCCTCTGCACATATCCCGGTACACCTTCTACTCAAGGAGAATCTCCTCTCCCTATGGCAGAACCCTACCTCTGGGGCAGTCATCTAACAGAAGCTGGATGCCAAGTACCAAGTTCAGGCCTCCCCGGGCTTCGACAAAACCCAGCTCCCTCACAACTCCATAGTTGTGGAGTCCGCACTCAAGCGCTCAAAGACCAACCGGACTCACAACTACCCCCCCCCCCCCCCAGAAAAGACCTCAAACTCCTGGATGATATTGGCCGCAAGACATTCCAGGGAGCAATGCTCTGCTCCCGAGTCTCCGCCCACCAGTTGCAACAGGCACTTTACCAGGACACCCTGGTGGAACAGTTAAAGTCATCCCTCTCCACCTCCAGCCCGGAGACACAGACAGCTACCTCCGCCACCATTGCAGACCTGCAGGAGTGCATCAAACACCAGGTGCGGGCATCCTTTGATGCTTTTGATGCAGCGGCTCGCACGGCAGCCACCTCTATTTCTGCTCACCGGCTAGCCTGGCTCAGAGCGTCTGGCCTGCGGGAAGACATCCACGACCACATTGCAGACGCCCCCTGCACCGGGGATACCCTGTTTGGTGAAAAAGTCAATGACACCGTCAACGCCATGAAGGACTGGTGCACTACACTGCAGACCCTTGCCGACGAGGGCATGGAACGGCCCCACCGCAGAAGCTCCTACCAGCAGAAGCCCTACTCCTTCTCTTTGTCGAAGTGCCAATACGGGTCCTTTCGAAGATGGCAGCAGCCCCGCTACAAATCACAGCTTCGCCCTTCACATTTGGTCTACAGGCAAAAGCCCCGCCAGCGCGATAGGAAGCAACCGCAGAAAAGCTCCCAACTGGGACAGGGAAAGGCCAATCAGCCCTTTTGATGCGAAGCCTGGGGCCAACCCTCCTACGGGGGGACGCTTGTCCATGTTTCTGCTGGCCTGGGAATCTATCACTACGGACAAGTGGGTCCTAGCAATCATCTCCAACGGATACCGGATAAAATTCCTGTCAACCCCGCTACAGCGGGTGATCCCAGCCTGCAAAGAGTCTGCCTCCTCCTTAGGGATGGAGATTTTGTCCCTCCTAGCATGCAGGGCCATCAAACCCGTCCCGGAAGCGGAACGGAACACTGGCTTCTACTCCAGACACTTCCTAGTCCCCAAAATGTCTGGCGGCATGCAGCCTGTCCTCGACCTCCGCAAGCTCAACCTTTTCATCGCAAAGGAAAAATTCAGGATGCACTCTCTCGGATCCATCCTACCCCTCATCCAACCAAAGGAGTGGCTCACATCCCTGAATCTCCTGGATGCATACACGCACGTCCCCATACACAGGGACCACAGACAGTACCTGCGCATTCAGGCCACGGGGCAACACTTCCAGTACAAAGTCCTTCCGTTTGGCCTGTCACCCGCGCCACGGGTATTTACAAAGTGTGTCGCGGTGGCAGCCGCACACCTCCGCAAACAAGGGATCTACGTTTTCCCCAACCTGGACGACTGGCTGATTTCCGCCCCCTCCTCGAGGGATTCCAAGCGCTCCACTCAGGCAACCATCTCCCTGCTGACTTCCCTGGGGTTTCTGGTGAATTATCCGAAATTGCACCTCCAACCCTCACAGCGGTTGGAGTTCATCGGAGCACGGATAGATACTGTCCGCTCGAAAGCCTTCCTCCCCCGACTACGAGTAAACACCATCAAGGAACTGACACAGCTCGTACAAGCAGAACGTTCCCTTACGGCGGGGGTTCTCCTTCGCCTCCTGGGTCACATGGCATCGGCTACTCAGACAGTACTCCTAGTGAAGCTCCACATGCGCTGCCTCCAGTGGCATCTACAGGCTCACTGGTCCCAGCACTCGCAACCTCTGAAAACTACTGTTTCTCTGGACAAGGCAGTGATCTCCTCCCTCTCTTGGTGGACCCGCGGAAGGAACCTATCATGCGGGAGACCCCTCTCCCAACCAGTGCATCAACTGACTATCACCACCGATGCCTCCCCAGTGGGCTGGGGGACACATTGCCTTCACCTCCGGACTCAAGGAGCCTGGTCGCCGCAAGAACAACAATGCCACATAAACGTCCTCGAACTCAGAGCCATGAGGTACTCTCTGGAAGCCTTCCAAGACATGATCAACGACAAAACAGTCCTACTACAGACAGACAACCAAGTGGCCATGTTCTATATCATCAAACAGGGTGGCACAGGGTCACGGACCCTTTGCAGGGAAGCCCTTTGGATCTGGGTCTTTGCAATCTCACAACGCTGCACCCTCCAGGCCTCCTACATCCCTGGTCTGCAGAACGAGCTAGCGGACAGACTCAGCCAGCAGCTCAACCCACACGAGTGGTCCCTCAAACCCCAAGTGGCCCACTCTCTCTTCCAAGAATGGGGCCAACCGGCAGTCGATCTCTTCGCTACAGAAGAGAACACAAAATGCAAGACCTTCTGCTCGAAATGCCACTCTACTCAGAGCCACACAGCGGATGCATTCGATGTGTCATGGGGGGAGTGGTCTCTAGTGTATGCCTTTCCCCCACATCCCCCTGATTTCCAGGACCATCCAACACATCATCTCCGACAGGGCGCAGGCCATCCTAGTGGCCCCACACTGGCCACGCCAAGGGTGGTTCCCACTTCTTCACCGACTGGCAGTGCGCCCTCCGATCCGGCTCCCCCTGGTACCGGATCTTCTCTCACAGGACGACAGGAATACCCTCCACTCCAACCTACGAACACTTGCCTTAACAGCCTGGAAGTTGAACGGATAGCCCTGTCCCCCTTTCACCTCCCACATGAGGTTGAACAAGTGGTCCTCGCATCCCGCCGCCCCTCAACCAGAAAATCCTACAGCCTCAAGTGGCGGCGCTTCACCGCCTGGTGCTTCTCTCATGGACTGGATCCTTTCTCCTGCCCCATACCAACCATCCTACAGTACCTGACTTCCTTATCTCAACAAGGCCTGCAGACGCAGTCCGTCCGTGTCCACCTAGCAGCCATCGCAGTCTTCCACGACTGCCCAGGGGACAGCTCCATCGCACAGCTTCCCATCATCACACGCTTTATGAAGGGCCTCTCCAACCTTCACCCCCCAATCAGGAAGCCCGTACCGCACTGGGACCTCAACGCGGTTCTCAACCAGTTAACCCTACCTCCTTTCGAGCCCATGCAGTAGGCTGACATCAAGCTCGTCTCCTGGAAGACCCTATTCTTGGTCGCCATCACTTCGGCCAGGCGCATCAGCAAACTCCAGGCCTTGGTGGCACACCCACCATATACACAGCTCTCTGGGGACCGCACCTCCCTCCGGACACATCCTAGATTTGTTCCGAAGGTAGCTTCAGCTTTCCACATCAACCAAACTATAGAACTTCCTACCTTCCACCTGGAGCCCCACCCTTCTCCCAAGGAGGAGCGGCTGCACAAGCTGGACTGTGTCAGGGCCTTGCGCCTCTACCTTCTCAGGACTGCGGCCCAGAGACGAGGCACACAACTCTTTGTCTCCTATGACCAAAACAAGCCGGGCAGCCCGGTCACCAAGTGTACCCTATCCCTCTGGATTTCCGCTTGCATCTCCTTCTGCCTGGACCAAGCCGGCACCGGGCCCTCACCACCTGCAAACGCGCACCAGCTAAGGGCACTCGCTACATCAATTGCCAACCTACGCTCGGTACCGGTGGCCGACATATGCAAAGCAGCTACCTGGTCCTTCCTCCAGACCTTCCAAAGACACTACTGCCTTGACTTGCAGATAGGCTCCTTCGGTCGGGCAGTCCTGGTGGCCGCCAGCGGATCACCCACTCCTTGAACTATTGAACCATGGCCGTGCTGGCCACTTGATACATAAACCTGTAAAATTGCACCTGGGCACAGTTTGCTTACTCAGGGGCGTTTGCACAATTGTTGCTGCTCGCACATGTTGTTGATTTGCACATGTTCTTGATTGATGATTGTTTACATATGTTTTGCATCTCACATGTGATGTCCACATGTTACACATGCTATTGATTCGCACATATTGCACATGTTGTTGATTTGCACATGCTGTTTGACTTGCACATTTTATATGCTCGGGTTGACCGGCAAAATAAAGCCTTGTCCCAAACCACTATGCGTGGTACCACTTCTGTTATATATGCAGGGCCCCTTTCACCTCAGCCATCCGTAGCTAGGGAGGCACCTGGTGTGGATGACTTCATCCTGCTTGTCCTAGGAGAAATCGGAGTTACTTACCTGTAACAGGAGTTCTCCATGGACAGCAGGATAAGTCATCCACACTTTCCCACCCTTCCTCCCCTGCAAGGGACCCTGCCTCGGTCCTGGCCCTCCTCGTCCCTAGCATCTGGCTAGCTCAGGACACAGTGGCTGGCTAGGGGCAGACCTGGGGATAGGGCCAGGTAGAACATGCCCAGAAGGGAAACGCCTTCTGGGCTAGAGAGAGTACTTCCGTCTCGGCGCCGTCAGATAATGTCACCTGGTGTGGATGACTTATCCTGCTGTCCACGGAGAACTCCTGTTACAGGTAAGTAACTCTGATTTACAGGGGCTGGCACCTATTACCTAACTATAAAAACTCAATAAAAGAAAACCCTAACTCCTTATCCTACATTATCCCTGTCTATTCAAAATAAAAGATAATTAATTAACGCTACCTACTTATTCTCTAGCTTCACTCATTCTTCTCCTTCCCTCCAATCATCTAGTTATCAACTTCAGAACAGATTGGCAGAATAGTACAACATTAAACTTTTATAAAGTCTGTCACAACATCAAGGATCCACTAAATCAAGGAATCAGATTTATTTTCCTTCTTTTAAAACTCTGCAGTCCATTTCCTGTGACTGCTCTGCCACCCTAAAATCCTGAAAAGAATCAGGCTTTAGCTGAATTCAGCAGACCCCCATCACCTCCTGAATTAAGAGGTTTATTTAGCTTTTCTTCCTACAACTTTTAGTCAAACCATTTCTCCATGGACCAGCAGGATTGCGTCAGCCACAACTGGTGATGTCCTCCGGGAAGTGCTCTTCAGAGCTCAGAAAGGAGACATTTCTGAGCATGCCCAGGTAGCCCACCTCACCGGCCTACCCCCTAGCCCGGACAGTCTTCTTCCTTCCGCCTTGCCAGCAAGACGGACCCTGCTCTCCTCTACAATTTTCTACATCTCATCACCAGGAACAATTTTTGCCTAAACCGGGTTTTAAAAAAATGCCCACACTGCAACAGGAAGATGAGCAGCTCAGACACCCACAACCTCTGTGTTTGCTGCTTGGGAATCAGCCACAACGTGAAGGACTGCTCACACTGCAGCCAGATGTCCCCAAGGGCCCACAAGTCTAGGGGGCATGCTTTGAAGGATTACCTGGCCTCCTCGAGTCTCTCAGGTAACACCGCTGCCTCCCCCAATGCTGCTCTTGCTCAGGATGTGCCTGACGGGGCCTCCATCCTCAGCCACACAACTGTAATGGCTTCCGTGGCTCCGGATCCTCCTGTGGCCCCTGCATCAACCTCTCAACCGAGACAGATCTCCTCCTGGGATGCTGCTGACCTCCGGGCGACGTCAGAGACTGATCCTGTGCTTAACAGATCCATGACCTCTCCCCCATTCGGCCATGCGGCTCCTAGTCATGGTGCCGCCAGGAAGTCCTCCAACTCCACCCACCACTGCTTGATAGGCCAGAACAGAGGCAGCCCGGGAAACAGCCCCAGATGTCACTGCGCAGATGAAGCAAGCTCCGCCCATGCTCCGGCTCCTCTTCTCAGCGCCGCACGACTCACTTTAAGCCTCCACGGAGCTGACGGCGAGGCAGCGCATTGGCGCCATGCACACAAGTGGAAAAAGCACCAGTCTCACAGGGGCAGTGATGGGAGTGACACCAGACATGGCAGCCATCGCAGCGATCATGGTAGAAGATGCAAAAGTGGCAGAGACTCCTCGGACAGCAGTTCTTCCAGTCCCAGACTGCCTTAGCGCAGGAGTCACCACTCAGAGTGCCACCGCGCCTCCCAGCACCACAAGAAACGCTCCAGCTCTTCCAGCACCAGCAGGAGCCGACAAGAGAGATCCTGCAGCCATGTCACAGACTCTGCCAACTCCTCTGCCATCTTAAAACTGCTCACCCAACTGGTACAACAGACCACCCCCACCTCTATACAGTCTACAACTCCAATGCCTCAAGCTGTTTCAACAGCCAGATCACGCTCTAGATCCCCTCCACAAGGCACACTGGACCACACTCGGCCACCCACGCCAACGCAGGGATCCCCGGTCATCCCATCTCTGGATAGCACCGCTGAGGAGCAGGACATTAAAGTCATTGTCGGCTCTGCATCCAAAGACCATACCATCTCTGAGAACAGACAATCCCCAAAACCAGAAGGGCGTCCGCCCCCTCCTGAAGACCTTACTTACCCCAAGTTCTTGAGGAGAGTTGCGACCACTCTGGTCCCAATGACATCCGATGCAACAGACGAGCCAGATCCAGAGGTTCTGAAGTACCTCACCTCTCCTAAGCCCTCCTTTGCGCTGCCAGTACATCGCAAGCTGCGGGATGACTACCTGAGAATATGGCAGACCCCTGCCTCATGCCACCCATTCACCAGAAGATTAGACTCTAAATACTAGGTCCAACCTATACCGGGGGTTCACAAAACCACAACTGGCACACCAATCCATCATTGTCTCCTCAGCTCTAAAGAGGATCAAGTCCTCACGCACCCACTCCAACAACCCGCCAGGTCGGGTCTAGAAGCTCCTCAATGACATAGGCAAGAAAGTCTTCCAAGGGGCCATGATCAGCGCTAGGATCGCGGCACACCAGTTCCAGCACGTCCTTTTCCAGGACACCTGCATGGCGAACATCAAAAACGCCATCACGTCCCTCCCTAAGGAGTCGCAAGCATCAATTTCGAGCACACTCACTGACATGTCAGAATGCAACAAACACCTGGCCAGCACAGCCTTTGACTCCTTCAGCATGTCTATGAGGACTGCAGGCAGGGCAATCTCCGCCAGGCAGTGGGCATGGCTAAGAGCGTCCAGCCTGTGCAACGACACCCACGACAGGATTGCTGATGCCCCCTGTACGGGCGAGTCGCTCTTTGGGGAGAAAGTCACTGACACTGTAAATGACATGAAGGAAGACTGCATTACCCTGCAAACCCTGGCAGAAGATGGCTTTGAACGCCACAGTGGCACTCAAAAGGGCAATTACCAATGGAAGCCCTACTACAGTTCCAACAAGATATCCTTCCAACCGAAAGTGGCAAGGTCCCAGATACAAAGCCAACTCTTACCATGGATCCTCCCACCAACACCAGCCCCAGAGGGACTGCAAACAGAAGAAGAGCACAAATGCACCAGCGGGCAAAGGCGGCTCCTCTTTTTGACAGGTACTTGCCGGCACCCACCCAGACCGGGGGGGGGGGGGGCGCCTGTCACAATTTCTACAGGAGTGGGAGAGGATCACCTCAGACTCCTGGGTCCTGCGAGTCATTCAGGAGGGAAACCACATACGTGTTTTTGCACCGCCTTGCCAATGCACCAAACCAACCAGCGAAACCCCTCCACACCCACAACTCCCCAAGGCCACAGAACTGGTACACCTCCTCGCATCCCACGCTATAGAGGAGGTACCACCAACCGAGAAAAACTCTGGATTCTACTCCAGATACTTCCTCATTCTGAAAAGGTCAGGCAGGATGCATCACATCCTATACCTATGCAAGCTGAACAAGTTCATCACCAAGGAGAAGTTCAGGATGTACTCCCTCAACTCCATCCCTCCCCTTATCCAAGTTGGTGACTGGATGGCATCCCTGGATCTGAAGGAAGCCTACACCCACATCAGCATTCACAAATCACACAGGAAGTACCTTTGCTTCCATTTGCTGGGGCAACACTACCAGTACAGAGTCCTCCCCTTCCGCCTGTCGCCGGTATCTCGAGTCTTCACAAAGTGTATGGCTGTTGCAGCAGTGCACCTCCGCAAGCAAAAAATCTCCATCTTTCCCTTCCTGGACGACTAGCTCCTCACAGCACCCTCAGCTCAAGAGCTGCAACAGTCCTTGCGGAGGAAAAACCGTGGAGGCAAGGAAGGAACTATAATACCACCTTTATTTCATAAAGCCAGGCCCGACACAGGCCGTGTTTCGTTTATGCCTTCCTCAGGGGCTTTGGCTATAACAACATATAAAAAATTCATTTAAAACAAACAAATTCATCATAAATATACATATATAAGGCACTCAAAACACTAAAAAATAAATAATTAAATAAATAATTAATTAGATACTAACTGCTAAAGTACAGCGAAAGTCTGTGAACCAACAGACAGATAAATAAATAAATAATTAATTAAATGACTGTATACGTATGATACGTGTATAATCACATATATAAGAACTTATAGACACATGGTCACACTAATACATACTCAACTTAATAAATTAGTGACACACAATGAAGTATCTATTTACTCTAAATGAATCCAACTAATAATAATAAATAACATATATATAAAAAGTACATATTATACATATAAAACCATACAGTTATAAAACTAGACTGAAAAAGTTAAATGGCTAAAAAGATCATTAACTAAAAATTGAAAATAAATCAATAAAGATTATTATGTAGTAAATAAACCAAAAAATATTTTATTAATTAATTAAATCACCCATTTATAAACCTATTTGTGACCAAGAAACAACATAACCCACAATTTGATGTACTGAAAATCATTACATTCTTACCTATATGATTTTCTTGCCACAATGATAACTGAAGGGAAAGGAGAAAAGAAAATAGAAGAGCTAATCCAATTAACTGTACCCTGTAAAAATCTTCAATGGTACAAAAATCAATAATAACCATAATTAAAATTATAAAAATAAAAATAAAAATTATAATGAAGAAATAAACAGAAAACTACACTACTGGAGGAATCGCTGAACCCAGGAAAACGCAACAGGTAGAGCAAGTGAAGCCTATAATTAATAAACGTACTTAATTGAATATTATCTTATTATCTTATAGGTTGCATGAAACGATAGTATAAACTTATGGTCCACCACAACTATTTTACAATTATACGTTTTTTTGAAAGTGTTTTAATTTTGATTAATTAAATTATTCACCAATCATCCCTCTATAAAATTACATCTGTACTTAAAACTATTGTACTCAGAACCATTACAACCCTACTATCTTCTCTATAATATTATGATATAATATAATAAACACTGCCATGATTCTTGATCAGCTAAAAAACAGAGTTCTTTAAAATCACCTTGTGTCTTTCTATAAAGGCCTTCTCGCTTGCCGGATATATATGCCAATTCTGGCAAAGTGCCAACTTTGCCGTTGTTTGCTTGTCCGACTTTTAAAATCTGCAGATGCGCGGGAAAACGTTGTCATCAGATTCAACATAAATTGCTCACTATCCATACTCTTTTCAAAAAAATTATTGAACTACTCTATCTCACAAAACCAACTGCCCAGTCATCGGAAACCCTTCCACCATAATCCAACGATATCTGATACACTGACTAATTCAATGATCAAGACCCTTTCAACCGAATCCCTTATTTTTAATATGTGAATCGTGATCCAAACCACACTCCTGTTCATTAATGAAATCCTGAAACGCGTTTACACCCGACATTTGAAAGCACTGCCTACTGGCCTTTTTAACACAAACTGCTTATATTTAAACCTTCATATCGCACCAACTTGTTACAAACAGTCAAACTTGAATTCCTGTTTGTCATAAAAACGTGGCATCTGCATCAGACCCATGTAACACTCACCCAAGATTAGAGGAAGTATTCAAAACGTCCCCGCACTACTCCTTTCTTTTTACGAGTGACACTACAGACGCCCGCAGCTGCGTGAAGCTATTTAATTCTTCAAAAGCGCGGGAAACCTTAGTGACGTCACCGGACGTATCTTATTGGTCACCAACATTCTCAAATACTGCCATCATAGACTATAGTTCATGATATATACCTTAATATCCATAAAAATTACATTATCCACAAAAAATAAGAAATAAAATAATAATAATAACTTGCACTAATGCCAAAGGTTCTTTCGTATTCAGTCCACAAAACCTAGGTAAAAACCTGGAATGCATTGCTTATATGCACCAACATTCACCAATACTACCATCATAGACCATAGTTCATGATATATACCTTCATATCCATAAGAATTACACTACCCACAAAAAAGTAAAAGTAATAGCTTGCATTAATACCAAAGGCTCTTTCATATTCAGTCCACAAGACCTAGGTTAAAACCTGGAATGCATTACTCATATTCACATCATATTTTCTCCAGGGAAGTATACCTCACCTCTATTGTCCACATAAGTTTACACTGTAAAGGAAAAAGTATTTTTTGGAAAAATTTTTTATTTTGCAATATATTATAGAAATACCGACAGATCCTCCTCCATATTCAAACCAGAGGGATGTAGACTATTAAGTTGGAAGATATAACGCTGAAAGAGCCTTTGGTATTAATGCAAGCTATTACTTTTACTTTTTTGTGGGTAGTGTAATTCTTATGGATATGAAGGTATATATCATGAACTATGGTCTATGATGGTAGTATTGGTGAATGTTGGTGCATATAAGCAATGCATTCCAGGTTTTTACCTAGGTTTTGTGGACTGAATACGAAAGAACCTTTGGCATTAGTGCAAGTTATTATTATTATTTTATTTCTTATTTTTTGTGGATAATGTAATTTTTATGGATATTAAGGTATATATCATGAACTATAGTCTATGATGGCAGTATTTGAGAATGTTGGTGACCAATAAGATACGTCCGGTGACGTCACTAAGGTTTCCCGCGCTTTTGAAGAATTAAATAGCTTCACGCAGCTGCGGGCGTCTGTAGTGTCACTCGTAAAAAGAAAGGAGTAGTGCGGGGACGTTTTGAATACTTCCTCTAATCTTGGGTGAGTATTACATGGGTCTGATGCAGATGCCACGTTTTTATGACAAATAGGAATTCAAGTTTGACTGTTTGTAACAAGTTGGTGCGATATGAAGGTTTAAATATAAGCAGTTTGTGTTAAAAAGGCCAGTAGGCAGTGCTTTCAAATGTCGGGTGTAAACGCGTTTCAGGATTTCATTAATGAACAGGAGTGTGGTTTGGATCACGATTCACATATTAAAAATAAGGGATTCGGTTGAAAGGGTCTTGATCATTGAATTAGTCAGTGTATCAGATATCGTTGGATTATGGTGGAAGGGTTTCCGATGACTGGGCAGTTGGTTTTGTGAGATAGAGTAGTTCAATAATTTTTTGAAAAGAGTATGGATAGTGAGCAATTTATGTTGAATCTGATGACAACGTTTTCCCGCGCATCTGCAGATTTTAAAAGTCGGACAAGCAAACAACGGCAAAGTTGGCACTTTGCCAGAATTGGCATATATATCCGGCAAGCGAGAAGGCCTTTATAGAAAGACACAAGGTGATTTTAAAGAACTCTGTTTTTTAGCTGATCAAGAATCATGGCAGTGTTTATTATATTATATCATAATATTATAGAGAAGATAGTAGGGTTGTAATGGTTCTGAGTACAATAGTTTTAAGTACAGATGTAATTTTATAGAGGGATGATTGGTGAATAATTTAATTAATCAAAATTAAAACACTTTCAAAAAAAACGTATAATTGTAAAATAGTTGTGGTGGACCATAAGTTTATACTATCGTTTCATGCAACCTATAAGATAATAAGATAATATTCAATTAAGTACGTTTATTAATTATAGGCTTCACTTGCTCTACCTGTTGCGTTTTCCTGGGTTCAGCGATTCCTCCAGTAGTGTAGTTTTCTGTTTTATTTCTTCATTATAATTTTTATTTTTATTTTTATA
Organism: Ichthyophis bannanicus; assembly: GCA_033557465.1. NCBI lineage: Eukaryota > Metazoa > Chordata > Amphibia > Gymnophiona > Ichthyophiidae > Ichthyophis > Ichthyophis bannanicus. The sequence continues at coordinate 38,842,827 of CM066031.1, read as the reverse complement.
ATTTTAATTATGGTTATTATTGATTTTTGTACCATTGAAGATTTTTACAGGGTACAGTTAATTGGATTAGCTCTTCTATTTTCTTTTCTCCTTTCCCTTCAGTTATCATTGTGGCAAGAAAATCATATAGGTAAGAATGTAATGATTTTCAGTACATCAAATTGTGGGTTATGTTGTTTCTTGGTCACAAATAGGTTTATAAATGGGTGATTTAATTAATTAATAAAATATATTTTTTGGTTTATTTACTACATAATAATCTTTATTGATTTATTTTCAATTTTTAGTTAATGATCTTTTTAGCCATTTAACTTTTTCAGTCTAGTTTTATAACTGTATGGTTTTATATGTATGATATGTACTTTTTATATATATGTTATTTATTATTATTAGTTGGATTCATTTAGAGTAAATAGATACTTCATTGTGTGTCACTAATTTATTAAGTTATTGAGTATTTATTAGTGTGACCATGTGTCTATAAGTTCTTATATATGTGATTATACACGTATCATACGTATACAGTCATTTAATTAATTTATTTATTTATCTGTCTGTTGGTTCACAGACTTTCGCTGTACTTTAGCAGTTAGTATCTAATTAATTATTTATTTAATTATTTATTTTTTAGTGTTTTGAGTGCCTTATATATGTATATTTATGATGAATTTGTTTGTTTTAAATGAATTTTTTATATGTTGTTATAGCCAAAGCCCCTGAGGAAGGCATAAACGAAACACGGCCTGTGTCGGGCCTGGCTTTATGAAATAAAGGTGGTATTATAGTTCCTTCCTTGCCTCCACGGTTTTTACTGGGTTGCTGTTGGTACGTGGACTGTGCTTTTTGTTGGACAGTCCTTGCGGAGGGCCACTGCCATGATTTCCTCCCTGGGATTCATCATCAACTACGACAAGTCACAACTACCCTCCCAACTACTGGAATTCATAGGAGCGGTAATCGACACCCGGGAGTCAAAAGCCTATCTCCCAGAATGCAGATTGCTTGCCATCATCTCCCTGGCAGCCAGCACAGCCACAGCAGGGAACTCCTCCGCACGGCCCCTTCTATGCCTCTTGGGACACATGGTGGCAATGACTTCTGTCCTACCTGTTGCGAAGATGAAAATGTGCCTGCTCCAGTGGCACCTGTGCTCCCACTGGAATCAGCACTCTCAACCCCTCTCCACCCGCATCCCGATGACCCCCCACACCAGAACTCAGCTATGCTGGTTGACAGTCCCAATGAACCTCTCAGGGGGCAAGGACATTCACCACCATGAGCACCAGGTGATTCTCACCACGGACGCATCCAACATTGGTTGGGGTGCACACCTCCTACAGTTCAGCACCCAAGGGGTATGGTACCTGAGGGAATGACAATTACACATCAATCTCCTCGAGCTGAGGGCCATCAAATACGCTCTTCTGGCATTTCTCCCTCACCTACAAGGCAAGTCTGTCCTTATCCAGACGGACAACCAAGTGGCCATGTTCTACATAAACAAACAGGGAGGAACCGGGTCTCACTCCCTCTGCAAGGAAGTGCTGACAATATGGTCACTAGCTTTGGAGAACAAGTGCAAATTACATGCCTCCTACCTGCCGGGAGATCTGAACACCCTTGCAGACAAACTCAGCAGGCAGTTGCAACCTCACGAATGGACTCTCCCCCGGGAGATCACTGACAGCCTCTTCCAGCGGTGGGGAACTCCGCCCATAGACCTCTTTGCCATGGAAAGCAATGCCAAGTGCCCCCTATTCTGTTCAAGGCACCCATCAGCCAAGAGACTAGCAGCGGATGCATTTGACGTGTGCTGGGGGGGGGAGTGGTCTCTGGTGCACGGCTTCCCGCTGACCCCTCTCATCCCAGCGACACTGCAGCAAATCATCCAAGACAAGGCTCGTGTCATCCTAGTGGTTCCCCACTGGCGGCATCAGATGTGGTTCGCTCTCCTGCAATGCTTGGCCTATGGGGCCCCGATATGCCTTCCCCTCTGACTGGACCTACTAACACAGAACGCAGGCAGCACGAGGCACCCCAACCTCAAATCTCTCGTTTTCACTGCCTGGAGGTTGAACGGTTGAGCCTCTCAGCTCTCCGTCTACCGGTTGAAGTACAGGACGTGGTCCTGGCAGCCAGGAGACCATCCACCAGGAAGTCCTATGGCCTCAAATTGAAGAGATTCAGCATCTGGTGTGCGGCACACGGTCTCGATCCAACCACATGCCCAGTCGCCCAAGTCCCGCAATACCTCTGCTCTCTGTCCAACCTCGGTCTCAAGACCCAGTCCATCCGAGTCCACCTCTCGGAGATAGCAGCCTTCCATGCCCTGATGGACAGAGCCAACTCCATCGCGGCACTGCCCCTGACCACACGCTTCATGAAAGGGCTAGCAAACCTCAAGCCTCTGGTCAGACTTCCGATCCAGCCCTGGGATCTCAACACTGTCCTACAGTGAATAACTCGAGAGCCCTTCGAGCCACTCCAGTCTGCAGACATGAAGTTCACATCCTCTAAAACCCTATTCCTAATTGCCATAACATCCACCAGAAGGATCAGCGAGCTGCAAGCGCTAGTGGCACACCCTCTGTACACACAGCTGCTCCAGGACCATGCATCCCTTTGTACCAACCCTAGATTTGTCCCTAAGGTACCATCTGCATTCCAAATCAATCAGTCCATTGAGCTCCCTTCTTTCTTTCCGGAGCCTCATTCGTCAACTGAGGAAAGCGAGGTTACTTACATGTAACGGGGGTTCTCTGTGGATAGCAGGATAAGTCAGCCACACCTGGTGACATCATCCGACGGCGCCGAGACAAAGGTTCTCTCCATAGCTCAGAAGGGCTTTTTGCCCTTCTGAGCATGAGCCACTAACCCAACCCTTGTGCCCGCCCCTAGCTGGCCAGTGTGTCACTAGCTAAATCTTTGCCACTAGGGCGTGGGTGCTATGGAAATCTCAGGTCGACCCCTAGATAGGGGAGGAGGGTGGGATGGGAGGTAAGTAACCTCATTTTCTCCTATGACAAGCAGGATGAGTCAGCCACACCTGGTGCCTCCCAAGCTGCGATATGCTGTGGTAGGGGGAGGCCATGCTAACAGAGGAATGTTTTTATTTAATATGATTTAATCAAGCATAACAATGACATGATTTGCAATACACAGTACAGTGCACCATTCTAACCTGTGCCAGATTTGCTGGCAGATGCATTAGCCTACTGTGCAATAACACAAACGTAAACAATTTGTGCAAATAGTGCTAACAATGCACACAATTTATGCCATAACAGAACGTAACAGGTAGATGCGCAATAATTTTGTGCAAACAGCATGTCTGTCAGGCGTAGTCTGGCTTAGCACAAGAGCCAAATCACTTGGCAGTGAGGGCTTCTGCCGTGGTTAGGACCGCCTTTCGAAAAGTAGAGTCATGGCCTGCTGCTAGGTCGAGGCAGTAATGCCTTTGGATGGTGTGGATTGAGGACCAGTTTGTGACTTTGCAGATGTCCACTGCTGATACGGCGCGTAGGTTCGCGATGGAGGCCGCCAGTGCTCTCAGGTGATATGTGTTAATTATCAGTGCTGCCTATGCTCCACCTTCTCCATGCAGGAAGCGATGCAGTTGGTTATCGGAGCTGGGCTACTAGTTTTTTTTTTTAGTATGTCTTCTTGAGGATCCAGACTCCATCCTTTCCTGAAGGTAGGGCTACTTTAATTAGGATACAGTTCTCCAATGACAGGGGAGCAAGAGGCATGGAAAATGACAGTATGGAAACCCCATTTTCTTGCCAGGTCTTGGGGGTATGCAGAGTGTCTGGTCCTGGCTGGTGGTAGCTCTGGTCACCACAGCATTGTGGTGCAATGTGTGCCTCTGAATCAAGGCTGACTCCTGTTGACCCAGCCCCACCTGGGAGGTGTTGGCTATTGGACTGGCACTCTGACCATTGGGCTATTCCTCCCATCTAGTGGTGGAGGTTGGTTGGGCCCTACTTACCATCCCGGGCAAGCGACCCCCTCCCCCCCACATGACCTTGTCTAGGGTAATGTTGAAGCTTCCACTCAGCTTATTAGGGGCTGTTATGGACCCTCTAGATGGGCTATGGCCATCAACTCCTGTTGAGTGGTAGGACTGTTGCTTCACCCTAGGTGTGGTGCTGGAGAAGCAGGCCAGATATTCCCTGCTGGTGGGAGGAGTTGCAGGGCACAGTGCCTGTGCATCCCCTGGTCAAGTTCCAAGGCAGCCATGCAGCCTGGTGAGGGCCTTGGGGGGCTGTTGCACTAATCTTCCTTGAACTTTATGTATGCTCCAAGAGGGCTCTAGGATGCCCATGGGGTCTAGGATCTCTTCTGGGCTAAGTCCCCTTCGTCGGATTGTTAATTACCTGATCACGTCTGACCCCATGTTGGGCTTGGTTGCAAAGGGGTAGCTTAGCATAACATCCCTAGAACCACAGTGGACCCATTTCATAGTGTGGGAGGTTTACCGGTCAGAACTCGTTCTCAGTGTGAGACCCGATTCTCGCTGATTCTCAAAGCTAGAGCATCATGATGATGAACAGGGATAAGGGTCTGCACCTGTGCTGATGGGGGATGATCCACCATCTGAGGGGTTGAGGTTATAATGTAACCTATTTAAGCCTGCCAAAAAGAATATATAGACACAGTTTTTTTGTTAATAGTCCAAGGGGAGGTTTGAACCAGTGACCTTAAGTTTAGCTGGCACACAACTTGCCAAAGAGCCAGCAGGTGCTTCTTTTATTTTTTAACGTGTTCCTGGAAGATGTATTAAAAAACAGCAAGTGTAGCTGGGTTAACACAAGGTGGTATGGACCAGTCTCTTGCGGAGGGGTGCCGGGTTAAATTGTACCCAGGTTGTTAATTTCTTTTCTGTAAAGTTGTTGGTATATTGTTCTATGTAAACTGCTTTTATTGCTTGATTAAGCAGTATAAAACAAAAAGAAGTTAAATAAGTAAACACATCTGAGGAATTTATTTATTTATTTAGTATACATTTGTATACCGCTACTTCCAGCGATCAGCAGCGTTTTTTGATTACAGATTGGAAATTGTCAAATCATGACAGGAAATTTTTGAGGTATAAACACATTGATTAGACAGGAAAGCACAGCACACAGAGAACTATTTTACAGGGAACATGGGCTATGGAGGGTTAAGTGGCTTGCCCAAGACCACAAGGAGCACCTGTGGGACTAGAAACCCCAGTCCTTCCAGCCCAAGATTGCTGTCCTCTAGTGGGATTTGAACCCCCGACCTTCCGGCCCGAAGTACCTTGCCCCAACCACTAGGCCACTCCTCCAGGACAAGCATTGTAGAACCAGTGTGCCTCTTTGGGAAGCAGACAGGTGCTTGTGACCTGGATTGGTCACTGTTGGAATAAGACACTGGGCCTGATGGACCTCAGTCTGACCCGGTGAGGCAGTTCTTATGAACTCCCTTGGTGGTGAGGGCATGGAGCAGGATTTCAGTACAGTCCTCTGGGTACTGTGCCAGGTAGCACTGCTGTCCAGTACTGTTCCGATTGATGTAAGCACTGGTTACTGTGTCAGCGTTTAAGTGTGATGATCCCACCACACCAGGCAAGGTCTAGGAGGGCAATTGTCTAGACCCATGCTGAAGGACCATGAGAACTGATGACACATGGTGATGGTGCCTGGATGAGATATAATGGCAAAGCACAGAATGTTTGCACCCTGGATAAACTGTATTTGTAATCACGATTTGTTGATTGCTTAAAAGCTCTTTAAGAAGATCTTGTTATAAAGGGTTTTTAGGGAGAAATGGCAGGCTTTTACCCTGACTCAAAAGGGTTGTTTTTTGTTGTTGTTTTTTTAACCACCACTCATGATGGTTCATTGGTGTGTCTAGAAACTGTGAAAGTCACTCCAATGCATTTCTTTCAAGGCAATGGAGAGTTGGGTGACTTGGCCAAGGTGGGCTACTGGGAATCAGACCTTGCTTTGGCTGCCAAGCAGTGCTCTAGTCACTAAGTTATTCCTCCACTCTGCAAAGAGCCCACTGGAGAGTGTCTTCTGTTGAACGCAATATGCTCCATTCACATTGATGTGCACCCTGACAGAGTTTGACTTAAGTACAAACTCTGAGACGTAGAAGATATTCAAGCAGTTTTGTGTGGAACAGACAAAAAGATCTAGGGTCTGGTCCTCTTTCTAGACAGCAAACTTCTTCCATTTGCAAGAGTAAGACTATCTTAGAGGACCCCTTAGAGGCCAAAAGGACTGTAGTTACTCTGTCTGGCAGCATGAACTGATTCATTGGTCTCACAACAGCTATGCTCTGAGGGCCAGGACTGGATGTTGGGGTGCAACATTGCCCTGCCCTCCTGTAATAGTTTGCCTGGACTAGGAAAAACAATGAGAATCATGCTGCATTTGCTTTGTGTTGAACATGAGAAAAGGCTCGTGGCGGAAGGATGGGGAATCTTCTGTACTGAGCCAAACAGAAGTCCATTGTGCCTAACACTGCCTGGAGCAGAGGCCAGCCCTGGCCTGCTTATGTGCTTTTTTTGTTTGTTTGTTTTAAGGAGGAACTAGTCATGAAGGGGGGCCTTTTGGACTGACCTGGTATCAGCTAGGAAGGAGACTGGAGCGTAATGCACCTTGTTGAAGCTGCCTAGGTCTATGGAGCTCTTGCCATCAAGCCGTGCTGTTGTCTGTGACGTCAGGGTTTTCCACAGTGGGATGTCGGCTTGAACAGGGAGCCATCTGCGCCTGAGGGAGCAGCCTTGCGCATGGCAGCATGCCGATGTGCTCACCCTACCATCTCCTCTGCATTGGGTGGTCAGCATCCTGTCCTTCAGTGCGGCTTCTGTACTGAGGCCTGAGCCTGTGTGGTCCAGATGTTCATGCCCCAGGGCTCCATTGGTCGAAACTAGCACTGATGGCTAACGCTGTAGGCACTACTGATTTCTCACCCCTTGCAGTGCAGTTCTTTAAAAGCTGCTGGGTGTGGCCTCAGCACAATGACTCTAGGCCCTGCACCTTGCCACAGTGAGCAGCCAGAGGAACTGCTAATGCTACTACTACTGAGCATTTGTATAGCGCTACAAGTCGTAGGCAGCACTGCACAGGCATGTACGAGACAGTCCCTGCTCATCAGAGCTTACAATCTAGGCAAGACAGACAACACAGGAGGTGTAGGCTGGGATAAAACAAGGGGGAAAGGAAAAGAAAAAGTAGATCAGGTGAGTCAAGATCCAAAAGCAGCAGCAAAGAGGTGAGTTTTCAGCCTGGATTTGAAGAGGGTCAGAGAAGGTGCCTGGTGTACAGACATAGGTAGTTTGTTCCAGGCGTAAGGTGCAGCAAGGTGAAAGGAGCGAAGTCTGGAGTTAGCAATAGAAGAGAAGGGCACAGAGAGAAGCAGTTTGCCAGAAGAGCGGAATTCCCGATTGAGGTTGTAAGGAGAGATAAGAGAAGAAAGGTAGTCAGGAGCTTCAGAGTGAATGCATTTACAGGTCAGTAGGAGAAGTTTGAACTGGATGCGGAAATGAATAGGGAGCCAGTGGAGTGACTTGAGAAGAGGAGTAATATGGGCATGACGAGGCTGGTGGAAGATTAGCCGCGCAGCAGAGTGTTGAACAGATTAAATATGCACATATCATCTTCATATTCCCACTCCTTCCCAAACTAAAAATGATTCAACTTGCAATTGGGCCTCCTTCCGGATTGCACCTCTGATATGGAACAACTTAACTTTTGAAATTCACCTACAGCCCACCTCAAAGGTTTCAAGGCTAAAATGAAAACATATCTTTTCGAGCTGACTTATGCAATCTCTGGCTGACCTTCAACCTATTGTAACTTCTTTCCCCCTCCCCCTTCTGTTGCTCTCTCCTTTTATCCCCTCCCTATCTCTCTTTGCTTATATAATATGGCTTTCCTTTCTGTTTTTTATTGATTGTTTTTATTGCAGACCATCTTGCCTGCTTGCATAAAGGTGGAAAACAATCATAAGCCATAAACCTACGCACAGGCACTTCACTTACACCATCAGTCATTGCTCACACCCCATAATACCCATTATCCCCAGCACCCACAGGTAGACATGCCCGAGCCTGCCAGTGGAAGGGAAAGGGAGACGTGCGTTGGGTCTCACTGCAATTATAACTGTGCACTTTTCAACTTTCCTGTATATGTTTGTAGTATACATTTTAGGGGTCAGTTTTCTAAAGCACGTTTCCAGGTATCAGCAGCTGCTAAGCAGATATGTGCCGCTGAGAGGGATATTCAGCAGCACTATGGGGAAACGCCAGTGAATATTCTCTCTGATTGCCTCGGCTCTATCTGGAGAGTGCCGGAGCGATGCAGGGTTGGAGCTGAAGTTTATCTGTTGTTGTTGTTAAGTGCCGTGGAGTATCTCCACTTCTGCTGTACTACAGTTTCTTCCTCCCCTCTCCTTTGTGTTTGGATTTAGAAAACCAGACCTGGATCTCTGTTCCGCCTGGCATGGAGCTGGTTGGCAGCTGTGACTGGTAACTGGAGCCTCAGCAGCTTGTTGACACTCTGAAGATGGCCACCTGCATTAGATCCTGAGAACACAGTCTTTCAGTTTCTCGGGCCAGATCCTCCTCCCCTTCCTCTCTCCTAACCCCAACATTTCCTGCCCTCCCTTCTCTGAAAGCCTCCGCCATTGAGAAAAAAGCAGAGCCTGAAGCCTTACCCCAAGAAAGAAAGAGAGAGAGAAGGGAGTGCGAATCCTCCCTAGAAAAGCAGGAGAGAGAATGGCTGAGGCAGAGTCTGCACAGGTAGGACAGTTTTCACTCCAGGGTTGGAGGCATTTTACCAGCAGCTTATAGGAGGGGATTGTTTCACCTCTGGGTTCCTCTCCTTTTCTCCTCTCCTACCCCCCCCCCCCCCCACCTCCCCACGCATCGCAAGGCTATGGCCCTGTGTAAAAAAAGGGAGTTCATTCAGGGGGGGATCCAAGAATCTCTATTACATAATTGCATAGTTCACAGCAGGCAGAAACAAAGGCAGGCTGAGTACTTTACTCCCGATCTTGCATCCAGTTACAATTACTAAACACTAGCCAGTGTTTCCCAGCCAATGTGCCTCAGAGCTGATCTGGTAAAAGTCACTGCTTGATGCTCAAGTCCACACCAGCACCTGGACTCTGTTCTCAGCACCTCCTCACAGCAATAAGAGATACCAGCAATGGCTCTTAAACATGCAGGAGCTCCTTTCTGAGCACATGTGTAGTCAGGGATGCCTCTCCTTACAAAAATAAGAAATGCCATTCTGGGTCAGACCAAGGTCCATCAAACCCACTATCCTGTTTCCAACAGTGGCCAATCCAGGTCACAAGTACCTGGCAGTTTCCCAAAAAGACACACAGGTTCCATAATGCTTGTATTGGGACAAGCAGTGGATTTCCAAGGTCCTCTTTAATAGTAGTTTATGGACCTTTCCTCCAGGAACCTTTTCAAAATTTTATTTTTGAACCATCAAACAAAACAGCAAAGATACAACAAAAACAGTCGCTCCCTGGGGTGGAATCTGATCCCCAGGGTGCAAAATACATAGATGGTCACACAGTTTTAAGAAAGTACCCCCCCATCCCCCCTCCCCCACCCCCCCACCCCCCCAAGCACCCACCTTCCCCCCCCCTCCTCCCAAAGGCATTACCCAGCCGAACCAGCATATATAACATTACAAAAGAAAAAAAAAACTCAGTTGGTCTCCGCATATAAATAAGGCTATTAACAACCTAACTGTAGAATTACGTTACGAGTCCGAGGACTCAAATTTTGAATATAGGGCTCCCACAATAACCAGAAAGCAGACCATCGCTTCACATGGCCCTGCGCAGACCTACATTCCAGGAGCATGAGTTGGTGGAAGGAGTTCCGCCACTCCCAAAAAGAGGGAGGGTGGCTGTCCCTCCACCCACGTAGGACTGGGCCCTTACCCACCAGACATGCCTTCCGCACCAGCCAGCGACTCCATTTCCCCTTCGGAGAGGTGAGACCTAGAAGATCCAGAACGATAAGGGCCGCGTCCCAGTGAACAGGTTGTCCAATAAGGTCGGCCATAAATAGGGCAATTCTATGCCAGTAGGGGCGTATGCGCCGGCAGCCCCACCACATATGATACAATGTAGCTAAGGGCTCCGCACAACGTGGACAGCTACCATCCTCAGTCAGATGGCAGCGAAAGGCCCGTCTCGGAGAGAAGTGGACCCGAGTTAGGCACTTAATCTGGATTTCTCGCCAGCGTGCCCCATCTACGAGGCTCGCCACTCTCCGAAGGGCTGCTAGAATGGTGCCATGGGGAATCTCCCGACCGAGTTCCGCCCCCCAGGCCCGTTCAACGCCACTGTAATCTGGCCGTGATTGAAATTGTTCCAACCGAAGATGAAAAGATCGAATAGATGGCCGTTCGACTTTGCCAAATCCAAAGAACGCTATTATCTGGGCCGAGCGGTCGCCACAGAGGTCCGACCGGGAAAGAGAAGCCACGTAGTGGGCTACTTGCATGTATGCAAAAAAGTGTAGGGGCCCTAATTCATATTCGCAAGATAGCAGGGAGTAAGGCTTAGACCTGCCCGCCAGATCCACCACATGGCCCAGAGTATGCACTCCTCTCTCCCCCCACAGACGAAACGCCGCAGTGTCAGTGCCAGGGGTAAAATTGGCATTGCCTCGGATAGGTAGCCAGCTCGACACCTGCCACCGCTGGCCCCAATAGGCATTCAATTTCCGCCAGGTTCGACACACCGGGGCCAATAACACGCTGTCAGCCAAGTGCGTAGGCAATCTACCAACCTCTAAGTGCAGAAGGGCTCTCAGGGAGTGGGGTGCCACGTACGCCTCCTCAAAAGCCCTAGGGGTGTAAAGATCGGTATCCCCAAGCCAATCCCCTAAGTGGCGGGCCTGACAAGCCAATGCATAAGTGCCTAGATCTGGGAGCCCCCAGCCTCCCCCACGGAGCCTCCCCACTAGTCTACGATAAGAGATACGAGCTCTCAATCCCCCCCACAAAAAGCCCCGAAACTCCGCCTCAAAGCGCCGAAGATCCCGACGGAGGATCCAAACAGGGAGGGTCTGCAGCCAATATAAAATCCGCGGCAAAATGACCAATTTAATCGCCGCAATTCTTCCCATGAGGGAGAGAGGGAGGGGCAGCCACGCCTGTAGCTGGGCTTTCACCTTGCTCAGCATCCGTCGCAAGTTGGTCCTATATAGGTGATCTGAATGGCGGGACAATACAATCCCCAGGTAGATGAACTGGTGCTCGGCCCAGCGAAGGGGAAACTCGCCCACCCAGCGGCCCCGAAGTTGTCCAGAGACATCGAGGGCTTCAGATTTATCCCGGTTGATACTAAACCCGGCAAACTGCCCAAAGGCTCGAAACTCCCGCAACAGAAGAGGTAGGGAATCGCCGGGGGAGAGCAAGTGTACCAACAGATCGTCGGCAAAGGCCGAGATCTTAAATACCTGAGGTCCTATACTTACTCCCTGGATGGTCTGCATGCCCGCCACACGACGCAAGAGGGGGTCCAAAGAAAGAACAAAGAGCAAAGGAGAGAGGGGGCATCCCTGACGGGTCCCTCTCTGCAGCGGAAAAGGCTCTGATAATACCCCATTACAGAGTATCGCTGCGGTGGGGTTGGCATACAGACTGTCGACCATGTTACAAAACGACGGCCCAAGCCATAATGAGGGAGGATGAATCGCAGGTATTGCCAATCCACCCTGTCAAAGGCCTTCTCTGCGTCAAAGCTAATCAAGAGAGAAGACAGGTGTCTATGTTGGACCCATTCTAAGGAGGCGATGATCTTGCGTAGGTTGCGGACCGCATATCGCCCCTTAACAAAACCAACCTGGGACTCGTGAACCAGCAGCCCCAAGAACTCCGCTAGGCGATCTGCCATAATCTTAGCCATTAATTTGAGGTCAAAATTCAGTAGAGAAATAGGACGATACGAGGCCGCAGAGAGAGGGTCTTTTGCCGGTTTGGGGATAAGGACGATATGCGCGTGGTTAGCCCCCCACCGAAAGGAGCCCTGCTGTGCTCTCCTATTATGTACTGCAGCCAGTGTAGGGGAGATCTGTTCATTGAGGATTTTATAGAATTCGGCGCCTAGCCCATCGGATCCAGGGGATTTGTAGCAACTGGCTTTTGAGATTGCCCCCTGCAGCTCAGCCACCGTAATCGGCTGGTCCAACTGAGCTCTCTGCTCTGTGGAAAGGCGAGGCAAGTCCAGTCCCCTCACATAATCCGCCATCTGCGCCGGAGAGGCCGCCTCCGCAGCATAAAGATTCTGAAAGAAGGAGCGAAACACCCGCGCTATCGCCGGGCTTTCCCTATGTAAGATCCCCGAATCGTCTCGCAGGGCGGGCACCAATTTAGAGCCCCGGGGTCCACGAAGGCACCGAGCCAATAACTTCCCGGGCTTGTCCCCATAGCGATATAATTGATAACGGTAATACAGTACGGACTTCCTAGCCCTCTGGTGCAGGAGTTCGTTTAATTCCATTTGAGTGTCCCACAGCTGCTTTTTAAGGCCCGCAGTGGGGGTATGGGCCCAGCGGCGTCGCAGTTTCGTCACCGCTCCCTCTAAGACCATAATACGTTCGGCCCTTAATCTTCGTTTTCTGGCAAGGAACCCAATTATATCTCCCCTCAGTACGACCTTTGCCGTTTCCCAGAGTAACTCTGGGTCATCCTGATGGCCCCTATGATCAGCTTCGAATTCCTGCCACCGCCGCTGGATAAATGTGCGAAATTGGACATCTCTATAAAGTTCCAATGGAAAACGCCATTGGAAGGCCCGTGAGGTACTCCCACTCCAGAAGACCTCCAACCAAACAAATGCATGATCAGAGATCTCCACTGGCCCTATCTGGGCGTCCCCCACCTTGGCAAACAGCCCAGCTGACACCAACAGGTAGTCTATACGTGCGCTTGTACCATGGGCCCGGGATTGGTGTGTGTAGTCCCGCTCGACCGGGTGTAGTAGTCGCCAGGGATCCACCAGCCCCAGTCTAGAGCAAAGACGTCGCATTGCCCGAACCGTCGCCAATCTTTCTCGTTGCTCCCCCGCCTTAGAGGTATCAAGGTCAGCATCCATGACCCCGTTAAAGTCCCCTCCCAGAATAACAGGGATCTCCGGTAAAGTTTCAAGTTGGGAGGCAATGCGTGCATATAGGGATAGATCGAGTACATTGGGGCAATACACACTACCAAGAACTACTGGCCTCCCCTCAAGGGCTCCCTGCACCAGGACAAATCGACCCGTTGGATCTACCAGGTCTTTCACCACCTCCATCCTTACGCGTTTGTGTATCAAAAGCACCACTCCTCCCTTCTTACCAAGGGCTGGGGCCCCCCAGACCTGTCCCACCCAATCCCGGCAGAGTTTACGGTGTTCATCGGCAGTCTGGTGGGTTTCCTGGAGCATAGCGATGTCTGCTCCCTGCCTGGCCAGGGCCTGGAGAATTTTTGCCCGCTTGATCGGACTGCCCAGACCACAAACATTCCAAGAGATTATCTTAAGTGGCATGTAATACTAAACTGGGCTCAGAAGTGTCTGATATGTACCACACAGGATATAGGGAAGACACCCCCCCAGCCTGAGGTCCTCCCCACCGCCCTTTGAGCGTATTCCTCTACCCGTCTCTATCTCAACTGGTTCTTGAAAATACAGCATTCCGTCCCTACCCCCCCCCCCCTACGCCCCCTCCCCCACTCTCCCCCCCCTTACCTACTCCCTTCCCCCCACTATTCCTCCCCCTCCCTCCCACCTCCCCCCTCCGATCCCGTATATCTACTTCCATCCTCCTCGCCTCCTCTATGAATTCCTAGATGCGCGTGGTACCCCCCCACCCCTCCAGCGCCCCAACTGCCCCACAAGAACCCCTCCCCCCCAGGTCATGCCATCACACCACTGCCCCCCGGGCCTCCCCCCGCCCATCCCCAACCCCCAAAAGGGGCAACCAACAGCTCCATGTAATGGCAGTAAAAACAACCGTGCAACCCTCCACCCCCACCCCAATTACCATCGCCATCACTTTACTGTCAAGGACAGGATACGCAAACTTGCGCATCAAAACGATAGTCCTCTCCTCCGGTCTTCAGGACTCGGCCGCCACTGCGGCCCTCCGCCGTATCTCCTCCACGTAGGGCGTTGCTGCTGTCGCGGAGTCAAAAGTCCTGCGGATCCCGTCATGGGTGAAGACCAATCGGGCGGGATATTGCACTATAAATTTGATGTTATTGTCTAGTAGGGTCTGGCATAATGGTCCGTAGTCTCGTCGCCACTGTCCCAGGGCTGCTGAATAATCCTGGACAATACGTATCCGGGCATTGTCTTTCTGAATGGTGCCTTTCTTGCGCGCCGCGCGCAAGACCGCTTCTTTCTGTGGGAATCTCAGGAACCGTGCTATCGTCATCCTGGGTCGGGTATCACTGGTCCTTCGAGGCCCAACCCGGTGTGCCCTCTCTATTTGTACTAAGGTACCTTCCGGCTCATTCGCCAGGAGTTGTTTCACCAGGTCTTCTATGTAAGATTGCAGGTTCCGATCTTCGACGGCGTCAGGAATCCCAAGAAATCTCAGGTTGTTTCGGCGGGACCGATTTTCGAGGTCGTCGAGTTTGGCCTCCTGCCCCTGAAGCAATTTTTTCACCTGAGCCATCTCCCGCTGGAGCTCCAGCACATGCTCCTCCGACCTCTCTATCCGGTGTTCCGCCTCATGTAGTCGACCGCCTAGGGCCTCCACTGAGGCATGGACAAGATCCATGCGGCCCCGCAGATCCTCAAACTGAGCGGACAGCACCCCCGCCACGGCTATGGAAATTTCATCCACCGTCGCTGCTGTGGTCTTAGCCTCCCCTTTCAACGGTGAGGATTGTTCCCCCCCCTGGGCGGCAGGGGGGTTTTCTCCTTCTCCACCCGGCGGCCTCCTTTTGCCGCCATCGCCCAGGCCTCCGCTGTAGACTGCTCCAAGGGATGGGGAGGGCGTCTCTCCAGTCCCCACTTCACACCACCAGGCGATGGGGCTCCAGTCGTCGACCACCTCAGTGCCCAGCACGGTCCCAAATCCGAGTTGCAAGTGTCGCCAAAACCGCCTATGCCGCAATACACAGGAAATAGAATGTGGATCAGGGGCCCCGAGGCACTAGATGAAAGGCAGGATTCTCGGCTGGTTAAGCACTGGTAGGAAGGCCGGGGTCCCGGGCGCTGGTGCGTCTGGGATTAGGTGCAGATCCTGGGCCCCTAAGTGCCAAAAGGGGGGGATGGTACTCCAGAAGGAAGATGTCAGTCCCGGGCCCCCACCCACAGGTGGGGAAGCAATGCCCCAATGTCGGGTTCTTATGCCCCAGAGGCTAGGCGCAGGGCCTATGTCACCGGCTCTTCAGGGTGGGGGGGGGGCAGGGCGCCGCTCAGAAACATCAAAATGCTGGAGGCAGGGGACAGGGCGCACTCTTGGATGTCCCACCGGAGAAACACCAGGCACCGGCTCCCAGCTGGTAGGATGAAGCACAAGTCTCTATCGCCTGTGATGGGGAGAGGAGAACACCAGCCAGGTCCGTTAGGTTTCATGCAGGTCCCCCAGAGTAAGAAAGGAAGCAGGTTGGGCACGGGGGGGCAGTTCACAGCTGGGCCCAGGGAGGGATCTCAGCCCCTCCGGGGTTTTCTATTTTCTTCCCCCTCCCCCCCCCGGCAGACAACCACACGAGGCACAGGATTGAGGCACGCTGAAGGCAGACAGGGGCGTTGGACACCAGCCGGGGAGCTGCAGCCTCCGCGGGGGCCCCACTGCGATCCCGGGAAAATTGTAATGCCTTGCCTCCCGGCCTACTCACCCCACCACGCGGCTTGCACTCCAGTGCGGTGTCCGCAGCGCCCGCTGCACGGAACTAGGCCGCCTCCATGGATCTTCAGATGGGGGTAAGAGAAGGCGCCGAATCGTCCCTCCGGGCAGCGATCCGCTCCAGTCAAGGGTGCCGGGGGGGGGGGGGGGGCGCCGGAGCCCCGAGTCGACCTCGTTAGGGCATTTAACAGCGCCGGAGGAGCAAGGGGGCCCAGAGCTCGAGCAGCGTGCGACTGCTCGGGCTCACCGCATCACCGGAACCTCTCCAGGAACCTTTTTAAACCCAGCTACACTAACAGCTTTTACTACATCCTCTGGTAACGAATTTCAGAGTTTGAATACGCATTGAGTGAAAAAATAATTTCTCTTATTAGTCTTAAATGGGTTACAATGTAGCTTCATTGTATGTCCCCTAGTCTTTCTACTTTTTGATGGCATAAACAATCGATGTACGTTTACCCGTTCCACTCCATACATTAATTTATAGACCTCCATCATATCTCCCCTCAGCCGTCTCTTTTCCAGGTTAAAGAGCCCTAACCTTTTTAGCCTCTCTTCATAGGAGTATCCTTCCATCCCCTTTACCATTTTGGTGGCTCTTCTCTGAACCTTTTCTAAAATCGCTATATCCTTTTTAAGATACGGCGACCCAACTGAGTCTGTCTGCCCAAGAGTTTTGTATGCCTGGAAGATACACTGCCAGCCATCTCTTTTCCAGGTTGAAGAGCTCTAACCTTTTAAGCCTCTCCTCATAGGAGTATCCTTCCATCCCTTTTACCATTTTTGGTGACTTTTCTTTGTACCTTTTCTAAGTCCGTTTTTATTTATTTATTTAACAACTCTTATATACTGCGCTATTTGTTATCAGTGCGGTTTACATACAACAAGGGTGCACAGTCAGAAGCCTGTTCTGTGCTTACATTGTAACAGGAGTTTAAAACTTGGAGCAACAGGGAAACTATAAACATATGTACAAAATACAATTATATTTGGTTTGTATATACACGGAGGGCTAATGCAAGCTCAAAATACTTGTTACAGGGAAGGGTTCGTAGACATTGGTGAGTGGGTGAGCAGAGGTGGGGTGGGTGCTTGAGCAAAGTGAAGTAGGAAAATGTGGTGTTGGATTGCCTTACGGAACTGAATAAGGCCTTTGATGGATCTAATTTCTGGTGGATGGTCGTTCCAGCATTTTGGGGCATAGAAGGTGAATGTTCTTTTCTTGGTCGTCTGGGTGCACTTGATGGACTCCTTGGGGATGATCAAGGTGTTGTCAGTTACTGATCTTCTGAGTCTATTTTTCGGGGTGAGGGTGATAAGGTCACTGAGTGTTGTGGGGGCTAGGTTATTGATGATCTTGAAGATGATGAGAAGGATTTTGTATGTTAACCTGCAGTGAATTGGAAGCCAGTGGAGTTCCTTGAGTATCGGGGTAATATGGTCTGATCTTGCTAAACCGCAGAGAACACGTGCAGCCGCATTCATGGCGAGTTGCAGCGGATTAAGGGTGTTCTTGGGGAGTCCATACAGGGCCACATTTGCGTAATCAAAATGTGGAAGAATGAGGGCCTGGAAAATGGTCCTGAAGTCATTATGAGGTAACATGGGCCTGAGGTGCCTTAGCGTTCTAATTTTATTGTAGACAGCTCTGGTGGTGTTTCGTATGTGCTCCTTAAAGTCGAAATGCTGGTCCAGAGTAATCCCTAGGTAGCGAATGGAAGGTTTACTAAGGAGTTCCGCATCTCTTACTTTTAGGGAGGATGGAGGGGAGAAATCTTTGTTCCTTGATATGAAGAGAACTTCCATCTTCTTAAAGTTTATGCGGAGATTTTGAGATAGTAACCAGTCAGTGATGGCGTTGAAACAATTGATAAGGCTGGAGAAGTCTGGTTGTTTGATTTTGAATGGTGTAAACAACAGGACGTCATCTGCATAGATTAGAGTGGAGATATTGAAGGAGCGAATGATGTCACATATCAGCTGCATGTAGACATTGAACAGCAGCGCGGATAAGGAGGAGCCCTGCGGAACACCTTGGTGTTGGTGAAAAGGCGCGGATGTGGTGGAACCAACTCTGACATGCTGCCAACTATCTGATAGATAAGATCTACACCATTCCCAGGTGAGGCCACAGATGCCCTTCTCCTGGAGACGAGTGAGAAGTTGATTGTGATTAACGGAGTCAAAGGCAGCGGAGATATCTAGGAAAATGAGAGTGAAGCCATTTTCAACCTTGTCCAATCCTCTATTCAAAGCGTTGGTTAGGGTGGTGAAGAGAGTTTCTACTCCGTGAGACTCCCTGAATCCGTGTTAACAGGGGTCGAGAGGTGCCACCTCATCAATGTGGTGTTGAATCTGCCGCTGAACAACCTTCTCTATTATCTTGGACAGTAGAGGTATACTTGAGATTGGGCGGTAGGAGTCAGTTTTTAGTGGGTCAAGTCTGTTATTCTTCAGAAGTGGTCTTATTGATGTTTGTTTGAGGAATGCGGGAAAAGAGCCTGTTGTAAAGGAGAGTTCAATGATGTTGATTAGAATTGGGCTAAGTTCAACTCGCAGAGTTCTGATCCAGTATGCTGGGCAGGGATCACTTGGAGCTGTAGAGGTATTGATGATGGCGATGAGATCTTGGATGTTTTTCTCTGTTGGAGTTGTGAACATTGTAATAGGTGGAAGTGAGGTGAGTGCATAGCAGGGAGTGGTTACTGAAACTGTGTCAGTTATAGGAGTTTTAGATTGGAGGTAGTCAGCATATGACTGGGGGGAAATAGGCTCGAGTTGGGTAGGTGAAGGTTCCTTAGTTAGGGATTTTGCTAAGCTGAAAAGGTCTCTAGGTTTGTTTAGAGAGCGGAGAAGGAGTTGGCATGGTATTCGCTCATTCTGAGGTATATGGTTTCACGGTGGAGTTTAAGGCTGGATAGGTATGTTTGTTTGTCAGTTTCGGATCGGGATCTTCTCCATTTTCTTTCAAGTTTCCTAAGGGAGAGGAGGGATGACCGAAGATCTGCTGTAAACCACGGGGCTGGATGTCTCCTTCCTTTAGGTCTCTTAGGAGCTAATGATTTGTCTATAGCTGGTAGTTGAGCAAATGTTTTCAGCGTGACGTTCCAGTTGATGATTGCTTCTTCAAGGTTTGGAGGTATTGGATTGAGCTTAGGTAAGGCGAGTTATATCCTTTTTAAGATATGGCAACCAGAACTGCAGACAATATTCAAAGTGTGATTGCACCATGGAACGATTCAGAGGCATTATAATATTCTTTGTTGTATTCTCCTTTCCTTTCCTTATGATTCCTAGCATTCTATTTGCTTTCTTGGCTGCCGCTGAACACTGGGTGGAGGCTTTTAACATTTTATCCACAATGATGCCTAAATCTTTTCCTGGTTGGTGGTTCCTAATATGCATTGTGTAACAATAGTTTGGGTTGTTCTTTCCTGGGTACATAACTTTACACCTGTCCACATTTGAACATTCAGTCTTCCAATTTATCAAGGCCCTCTTGCAATTTTTCACAATCCTCTTGGGTTGTAACAACTTTAAATAATTTTGTGTCATCCGAATTCCCATTTCCAGGTTGTTTACGAATATGTTAAAAAGCGGCAGACCTAGCACAGATCCCTGGGGTACCCTACTATTCACCTTTCTCCAATGGGAAAATTGGACATTTAGCCCTACTCTCTGCTTTTTATCTTTTAACCAGTTCCTGATCCACAATAGTACACTGCCTCCTATCCCATGACTTTTTAATTTTGCCAAGAGTTTCTCATGAAGGACCTTTTCAAAGGCTTTCTGTGTGGTCAGGGGTAGTGCCACAGTCAAGTCAGGGCATGGAAAGCTGCTATCGCCGAGAGGTGTACCCGGATGGATTGGATCTTAAGGCTGAGGTTAGAGAGAGAGCTGAGATACTGTAGGACATTGCGAATGGACACATGGTTGGATCGAGTACGCGCGTTGCACAAGAGATGCTGAATCTCTTCCATTGGAGGCCATAGGACTTCCTAGTGGATGGTCTCCTGGCTGCCAGGACCACGTCCTGTACCTCTACCGGCAGGTGGAGTGCTGAGAGGTTCAGCCATTCAACCTCCAGGCAGTGAGAGCGAGGGCTTTGAGGTTGGGGTGCCCGCATTCTGTGTTAGTAGGTCCGGCCTGAGGGGGAAGCGTATCGGGGACCCTTGGGACAAGCATAGCAGGAGTGCAAACCACATCTGACATAGCCAGTGAGGGACCACTAGGATGGCATGCACCTTGTCTTGAATGATTCGCTGAAGTGTTGCCGGAATGAGGGGGGTCGGCGGGAAGACGTACACCAGAGACCACTCTCCCCAGCACACATCAAATGCATGCGCTGCTAACCTCTTGGCTGATGGGTGTTTTGAACAGAACAGGGGGCACTTGGCATTCTGTTCTGTGGCAAAGAGGTCGATGGATGGAGTGCCCCACTGCCAGAAGAGGTTGTCGGTAATCTCCAGGAGGAGAGTCCATTCGTGGGGCTGCAACTGCCTGCTCAGTTTACCACCAGAGTGTTCAGATCTCCCGGGAGATAGGAGGCCCGCAATCTGCACTTGTTTTCCAGGGCCAGTGACCATATCATCGGCGCTTCCTTGCAGAGGAAGCATGACCCGGTTCCCCCTTGTTTGTTGATGTAGAGCATGGCCACCCGGTTGTCCATCTGGATGATGACAGATTTGTCCCGCAGGTGCATTAGAAAAGTCCGAAGAGCGTATCTGATAGCCCTCAGCTTGAGGAGATTGATGTGCAATCACCGTTCTTGTGGCGACCATGCCCCTTGGGTGCTGAACTGCAGGAGGTGCGCACCTCAGCCGGTGTTGGACGCGTCCGTGGTGAGCATCACCTAGTGTTTGTGTTGGTGGATGTTCTTGCCTCCTGAGAGGTTTGTTGGTACCGTCTACCAGCATAACTGTGTTCTGATCTGTGATGTCATCGGGATGCGGGTGGAGAAGGGCTGAGAGTGTTGGTTCCAGTGGGTGTGCAGATGCCACTAGAGCATGCGCATTTTCATCCTCGCAACAGGGAGGACTGATGTCATGGACACCATGTGCCCCAAAAGGTGCAAGATGGAAGGTGCCGAAGTGTTCCCTGCTGTGGATAGACTACCCACCAGTGAGGTGATGGCAAGCAGTCTGCAGTCTGGGAGGTAGGCCTTTGAATCCCGGGTGTCAATGACCGCTCCTATGAATTCCAGCTGCTGGGAGGGCTGTAGCTGTGACTTGTCATAGTTGATGACAAAGCCCAGAGTGGAAATCAGGGCAGTGGCCCTCTGCAGGGACTCTTGCAGCTCCTGAGCCGAGGGTGCTGTGAGGAGCCAGTTGTCCAGGTAGGGGAAGATGGAGATGTTTTGCTTGCGGAGGTGCACTGCTGCTATGGCCACGCACTTTGTGAAGACCGTCCGAAGGGAAGGACTCTGTATTGGTAGTGTTGCCCCAGTATGTGGAAGCGGAGGTACTTCCTGTGTGATTTGTGAATGTGGATGTGGGTGTAGGCTTCCTGCAGATCCAGGGATGCCATCCATTTGCCAGCTTGAATCAGGGGGAGGATGGAGTTGAGAGAGTCCATCCAGAACTTCTCCTTGGTGATAAACTTGTTCAGTCTGCGTAGGTCTAGGATAGGGCATACTCCGCCTGACCTTTTTGGAATGAGGAAGTATCTGGAGTAGAATCCAGAGTTGATCTCGATTGATAGTACTTCCTCTATGGCATGGGAGGTCAGGAGGTGCATCAGTTCTAAGGCCATGGGGGGTTGTAGGTGGGGAGGGGTCTCGCTGTTTGTTTTGGTGCATTGGCAAGGTGGTGCAAAGAACCGTATGCGGTATCCCTCTCGAATGACTCGTAGGACTCAGAAGTCTGAGGTGATCTTCTCCCATTCTTGCAGAAATTGCGACAGGTGCCTCCCAATCTGAATGGATGCCTGCAAATGTCTGTCAAAAAGAGGAGCCACCCTTGCCCGCTGGTGCATTGGTGTTTTTCTTCTGCTTGCAGTCCCTCTGGGACTGGCACTGGTGAGAGGGTCCATGGTAAGAGTTGGCTTTGTATCTGGGACCTTGCCACTTTCGGTTGAAAGGGTAAAACCTATTGTATAACTGTGTACTTAACCGTCATGCTGCTATATCATGGTTGTAATCTGTTGTTCTCCTTTCTTCTTGTCTCATCTATCCTTTTATCTACTACTGTATCTCTTACTCTGTCCTATCTCATATATGGCATTCTTTTCATATTTTCTGTAATATTTATATTGTATTGTAAACCGCTCTGATGCTTTGGCCTGAGCGGTATATCAAATGATTAAACATAAACATAAACATCTTTTTTTGGAACTGTAGTAGGGTTTTCGCTGAAAACTGCCATTTTGGGTGCCGCTGTGACGTTCAAAGCCATCCTCCGCCAAGGTCTCCAGGGTAGTGCAGTGTTCTTTCATGTCATTTACTGTGTCTGTCACTTTGTCCCCGAAGAGTGACTTGCCTGTACAGAGTGCATCAGCAATCCTGTCATGGGTGTCGTCGCACAGACTGGACGCTCTTAGCTATGCCCACAGACGTGTCGAAGGTGTCAAAGGCTGTGCTCGCCAGATGCTTGTTGCATTCGGTCATGTCAGTGAGTGTGCTAGAGATCGACACCTGTGACATTATAGGGAGCGATGTGATGGTGTTCTTGATGTTTGCCATATAGGTGTCCTGGAAGAGGATGTGCTGGAACTGGTGCGCCGCAATCCTAGCACTGAACATGACCTCTTGGAAGACTTTCTTGCCGATGTCGCTGAGGAGCTTGTGGTCACGATCGGGCAGATTGTTGGAGTGAGTGCACGAGGACTTGATCTTCTACAGAGCTGAGCACACGATGATGGATTGGTGTGCCAGTTGGGGGTTTCATGAACCCTGTTATGCGTTGGACTTGGTACTTGGAGTCTAATCTTCTGGAGAATGGGCTGCCAGAAGCAGGGGTCTGCCATAGTCTCTGGTGGTTGTCCCATAGTTTGAGATGTATTGGCAGCGCGAAAGAGGGTTTAGGAGTGGCGAGGTACTTCAGAACCTCTGGTTCTGGCTTGTCTGTTGTGTTGAGTGGCTTCAGGGCCAAAGTGGTCGCTACTTTCCTCAAGAATTTGGGGTAAGTAAGGTCTTCCGGAGGGGGCGGAGGGCCCTCCAGTTCTGGGGTTGTGTCTGTTCTCCAAGGTGGTATGTTTGTTGGATGCTGAACCGACAATCACAGCTTCAATGTCCTGCTCCTCAGCAGTGCTATCCAGGGACGGGATGTCCGGGGATCATGGCACTGGCATGGAAGGCTGAGCATGATCCAGTATGCCTCATGCAGGGGATCCAGAGCGTGATCTGGTTGTCGAGATCACTGAAGGCGGTGGAGCCATAGAGGCGGGGGAAGCGGTCTGCTGCACCAGCTGGGTAAGCAGCTTCAGGATGGCAGAAGAGTTGGCAGAGTTGGTGACACGGCTGAAGGACCTCGCTTGCCGGCTGCTGCTGGGACTGGAGGAGCTGGATCGTTTTCTGTACCTTTTGTGGTGCTAGGAGGCGTGATGGTGCTTTGCGCTGTGTCTCCTGTGCTCCGAAGGTCTGGGGCTAGAAGCGCTGCTACTGGAGGAGCCTCAGTCAGTTCTGTGCCTCCTGCTGCTATAGCTGTGATTGCTGCTGTGTCTCCTGCTGTGGCTGTGATCGCTGTCGTTGCTGCCCCCACGAGTTTGTTTCCTCTTGTGCTGGCTCATTTAAGTGGGCTGTGTGGCGCAGTGGTGAGGAGCTGGAGTCTGGGTGGAACTTCCTGGGTCAGCGCGGTGACGTCTGGGGCTGCATGAGGAGTTTTCCAGGCTGTGGCTAATCAGACGGCGGTGGGCGGAGCTGGAGGACTTCCTGATGGTGCCATTATGAAGGGCAGCATGGTCGTGTTGAGGGGAAGCCGCGGGCCTATGGAACACAGATGCTGGCTCTGCCAGGGAACCGGAGGATGTCGGCGGCATCCCGGGAGGCAGTCTGAGCTGTTGCTGGGTCCGCTGGATGTGCCGAGGTCACTTCAGCTGCGTGGCTGGGGATGGGGGGCCCTGTCGGGAATATCCTGAGCCGGAGTAGCAGCAGGAGAGGAGTACATTAAAGAAGCAGCTTTACCTGCATGATTCGTGGAAGCCAAGTAATCCTTCAATGTGTGTCCCCTTGACTTTCGGGCCCTCGGAGATATCCTGCTGCAGTGTGAGCAGTCCTCCACATTGTGGCTGGCTCCCAAGCAGCGAACACAGATATCGTGGGTGTCCATGCTGCTCATTTTCCTGTTGCAGCGGGGACACTTTTTGAAGCCTGGTTTAGGCATGTTGTTTTGATCGTTCTTATGATGGAAGATGTAGAGGAGAGCAGGGTCTGTCTTGCTGGCAAGGCGGAAGAACCAAGACTGGCCGGGCTAGGGGCGGGCCGGTGAGGTGGGGCTACCTGGGCATGCTCTGGAGAGCACTTCCGTATCTATGGTGTTTCCCGGAGGACGTCATCAGTTGTGGCTGATGCAGTCCTGCTGGTCCATGGAGAAAAGGCTCAGTCTGTTTCTCTCAGCAGGCTCCTGGGACTCTGTAAAGCTCCAGCCCCTCACTGTGATGTCATCGGTCTGTTCTCCTCCCCTCCTGCTCCTTTAACAGTCCCCGAGCACTGTAAGAAACAAACCCTTATTTCCTCCACTGCAGCCAGAGAAATCCCACAAACACCAAAATCTGAGAGGACAATGCCTGCAGGAGCTTCTGCTCAGGTAGGAGATTGCCTCCAACTTCTACTACTATTACTGATCACTTATTTAGCGCTACAAGGCGTACGCAGTGCTGACAGATACTTTTAACATGGTCTATGCTTGTCAGAGCTTACAGTCTAGTCTACTACTACTAATATTAATCATGTATATAGCGCTACAAGGCATACGCAGAGCTGTACAGACACATGGAAGATGGTCCCTGCTCATCAGAGCTTACAATTTTCTTTAACAGTCAGGACTGACTCAAAGGCACACACTGCACAATAGAAGAGAACAAGGGTACAATAGGGAAGGGTAATGAGACCGAAGGAACAGACAATGCAACAGCTGAGGACAAGGATATAACTAGGGAAAGATAAGGAGGCACATAGTAGCATACATACATATAGTAGCATAGTATATTTATTTTATTTTATTTATTTGAACGCTTTTTATATTCCATCGATCGGGGGTGGTTTACATAGAACTGAATTATTAGAACTGGTTATAGGGAACATTTTAAACTGTGATACAATAAACTATATGCAGGTCAGCAAGGCACTTACACAGAAGCATAGTGTAAGCTGAGACTGAACTATTTACATAACATATTGACAACAGAGCAGCTTACAGAGGTGTATTTGTACCAGGGTGGGGAGAGGGATATATTTATTTATTTATTTAACCGGTTTTGTATCCCGCCTTTTCCTTCAATCAAAGCGGTAAATACAGCACAGGGTTATACAAAGGTTAGGCAAAACAAAACAATGAACACTTGGACTACATCACATAGGGAAACACAGCAGATACATTACATTACGTAAAGCTAAAATAACATACCGTTACACAGAATTAAAGAATTAGAAAAGAACAGCCGTCTCTTTGGCGTTGTGGGCCCACACCTAAGGGCCACGTCAAAGGTCAAAGGACCCTGTAGCGAGGCCCTCAGGCGCGGGCCCGCACCTGAAGTGGCGGTTTGGGGCCATTGTCAAAGCCGCTGATTGGTGCTCCCAGGGGATGAGGAGGAGCTCCTGCTCACTCCCTCTGCTGATGGCTGCTTCTGTCCCGGTCATATATGACGGCAGATAAAGACCGGTATGATCCATCTAGTCTGCCCAGCAAAGTGGCAAGAGTAGATGCACCTGCTGCTCCGTGCAGGTCACCCCTCCCCATGCCTTTGATTAGGGGTGTACCCACCGCTCCATGTAGGTCACCGCTATTTGTTGAGATTTAAGAGATAGTCATGTTTATTTTGATTTTATCTTGTTGCTATAAAGGAAACCACTGTGCCTGTCCCATGCCATTTTGAATTCTGTCACAGTATTTGCCCCCACCACTTCCATCAGGAGGGCATTCCAAGCATCCACCACCCTTCAGTGAAAATGTTTTTCCTGATATTGCCTTTCCATTTACCCCCTTACAGCTTCCCTGTCTTTGGAAGAGGTTTGTTTGTTCATTAATACTCTTTAAGTATTTAAAGGAGACTAAGAGGCACTAGCCAGTACCAAGCGAAATGTGAGCCACAGCTCCGTTTTATTCACTGGGGCCGCAGCATACATTTCACTCGGTAGTGGTTAGCACCGCTTAGTTAACATACCCATAAGAGAATCAGGACCCAAAAGCAGCCTCAAAGAGGTGAGCCTTTAGCATGGATTTGAAAAGGGCCAGGGATAAAGCCTGATGTACCGACTCATGTAGTTTGTTCCAGGCATAAGAAGCAGTAAGGTGAAAGGATTGAGGTCTGGAGTTGGTAGTGGAAGAGAAGGTCACAGACAGAAGCAATCCTTCCTGCTCGTTCTCTCCAAATACTGCTGCAACCTTCTGACCTGGGGCACTGCAGAGTCAGGACCCCAAGAAGACCTGAGGAAAGGCTCTTTGGAACCCTCCTGAGGGGATGGAGAGAGATCAGGAGTCCCACAGAGAGATTTTGCATCCCATGTACTGTGTGACTGGTTTACAATTGCTGTATCATTAATGGATAGGGAAAATATATATATATTTTGTTAGACTTTGTAAGCATACAAATATATCAAGATCAAGGCATATTCAAAAAGTCAAGCCCATGAGGGGCGGAGCCCGATGTCCAGCGGGATGGTCGCATAACGCTGAGGCTCCCGAGAGGCCTACTCAAAATCCTGAATTAACACCGGACATACTTGAATTTCTGCTCTGATCTTGCCGGGGCACATTGGTGAGATGGCGGGGACCAAACCCACGCGCCTGGAATTTGGATCTCCAGCGGCTTCTCACGGTAAACGCTCCAAAACTGAACCCCCGTCCCCGCAGAAGGGGCTGGCTTTGCGCGAGGGCCCCGAAATGCAGCAGGAAATCCTCGCAGAAATTAGAGGGGTTAAGGACCTCGTGCAGTCAAACGGTGAAGCACTTCGAGCGCTGAGGGAAGATCTTGGTGTACTGCAAGGCAGGCTGGAGGGGCTCTCTTCGCGTCAGGACAAAATGGAGAGTATATTAGACTCCCATGCGGTCCGGCTGTCCAAACTCGACAAAGTTGAACGTCAGGTGCGGGCCTTGCAGAAAGAAGTGGAAGATGGCAATAATAGAGCGCGCCGCAACAATCTACGACTCGTGGGCATACCGGAGGGAGCGGAATTGGGAGACATGAAGGAGTTTTTAGGTAAAATCCTCCCTTCCCTGCTCCAAATCACCTTTACCAAAGAATTGGAGATCGATCACGCTCATCGTGTACCCACAAACATAACGTTCAACAGGAAGACCCCGCGGCCTATCATCTTTCGACTTTTGAGATATCAACATGTGGAACAAATTCTCAGTGCCTCCCGGGCAAAGGGCCATATGGAGTTTGAGAGCCACAAGGTCTCCTTCTATCCTGACTTGGCTAAACCCACGGTCGACCGCCGAAAGCGCTTTCTGGAATTTCGGCCGAGGCTTCAACAACTACAAGCACGCTATGGCCTGATGTACCCGGCCAAGCTCTGAGTCACGCTTCACAATCAGACAAGAACATTTGAGGACCCTGATCTACTAGCGGAGTTTTTGGACTCTAAAGAAGCCGACTTGATGCGCTGACTTCCAGAATATTCCTGCCAGTACTCTCATATCCGCTGTGCCTGCCATATTGGATTTATCGCGGCTCAGCAAAGAGTCTGTCGAGGGTGGTTTGTTGCCTTATTTTGAAGATATCTGGGACCCGCCTCCATCTACCCATAGTAGCCTCGACGAGTATCAGAGACAGTGTTACTTATGGACTCTGGTGTTTCTTTTCTTTTATTATGTCTCTGTCTTCCTCTCTAGGGCCTCCTCCCGCAGACATCTGGTCGCCATATTCATTGGGGGTTTTGCTTCTTCTCTAAGTTACTTTGGTACATACTTTTCAATATGGGTGTATTGGCCAGCATACTTGGTGCTTATGTCATTATTGTACAGATTCTGATTATGTTGTAAGTTTTCAAGCGCTCTTACCTAAAATGTCTGTTATTGATTGATGGCACCATGTAAGATTTTCTCATTGAACGTACAAGGAATCAATAATCCGATAAAACGGAGGAAAATCCTAAGCTATTTAAGTCATGACGCTGCGGACCTGATTTTCCTCCAAGAGGCACATTTCAATTCGAGGGAAACTCTCAAACTCAATATTAAACCTTACATGGTGGCCGCCTATTCCCCAGCCGTTTCTAAGGAATGTGGGGTTGCCATATTGGATAGGAACTCTCAGCATGCTACTATTATTGCGACTTGCTCAGATACAGCGGGTAGATGATCCCGAGTTCACCTCAAGATAGGTAACTTTAAAGTTACATGTATATGCCTTTATGCTCCTAATGTGGATGACCCTGCCCTTTTGCTACTATTGCTCAGGTTGCGCAGGCCTCTGCTAATACTTCATTGATATTGGGGGGGATTTCAATTTAGTTCTTGATCCCCTGATTGACAAATAGCCGCCTAGGACAAGTGGTCCCCCCAAGAGTCACATCGCGCTAATCTCTGTGAACACAGATATTGTTCTAGTCGATCTATGGAGGTTACTACACCCCAATGAGCTTGACTTTACCTTCTTCACTTCCCCTCACAAATCCCAGTTTCGCATAGATTTCTTTCTGATATCAAAACTGTTGGTTCCTCAGGTGGACGCTGCAAAGATTCACTCTCAGCATATTTCAGATCACACTGCTATTTCTTTTCAATAACGTACTACTGCACTCCAAGGGAATCCGGGGGCCTGGTTCTTTGATAGAGCCCTATTAACTCAGCCAGAGTTCCGGTTAGAAATTCGAGCAGCCATGTATGATTACTTCCAGACCCTGGTACTCCAGGGGGATCTGGACACCCCAACAGCTCTTCTCTGCAGCTCGTTGGAAAACCTTTTCTGATTTATACAGGGAATTTGCGTTATCAGCGAAACATTACTTTCAATTGATGCAGCTTCCATGCTGCCTCAAAAGTGCTCCAATCATGCCGCCCTCTGTCCCTACTAAGGACGGGCTATTAGAACTAATTCACTCTATTAGTAGTACACAGGGGGTAGCCTCTAACTTTTATAACTATTATGTCAGGGTACAGATACTGCCACTTGTAGAGTCCAACAAGCCTGGGATCGCTAACCGCAAACCACTTTAACCCCTGTGCATTAGAGCGTTTTCTGGAGCAAAATAGTGCGGGTTTCCCGGTCTGCCTCAGTTACCCAAACTCTCTTCCTTTTTGCACATAGATGTTCTTATATTCCAGGAAAATAGCCAAATGGAACACAACTGCCAGGGATCAGTGTAGGTCTTGCCATACTGATGTGGGACCCTCGCTCATGTTCTTTATGAATGTCCTTAACTACAGGTTTACTGGGGGCGGGTCTGGGGTCGTATTCCATTTATCTTACACCTTCACGAGCCTCTTTCTTGGAAGACTGTGGGACTCCGCTCAGTGGCGGAGGTCCCCTCTCTTCCTAAGAAGGGTCGCTTTCTCCTGATTTCATGCTGGGTATAGCCATATGTTTAATCACGAGGACTTGGAAGGATAGCTCTCGACTTACTGTCAATGAATAGTGGAACCTTGTCTGCTTATATAGTAAATATGAGCAGATATCTCGGAGAGCTATTTTCCATACCCAAATTCATTCTCGCTTGTCTAAATGGCAGATGCTCAAAGATCATGTACAATCTGCTCATTGCTTCGATATGTCTGTTTAATGTACACTCATCATGTTTCAGATCGCTGTTAGGTTTTGTAACACAATAATGTCAGTACACGCCCGCTTCGAGAATGATTCAGTTTTTTAGAGAAGAAGCAGGGGGGAGGGGGGTGGCAGGGGTTTACTTTGGTGTATGTATCATATTCCATGTATGTATTTGTCTTTTGCTGTATGTCTTCCTTTCCTTTGTTGTTGTAAAACGAAAATAAAGAATTAAAAAAAAAAAAAAAGTCAAGCCCATTTTACTGAGATATTTGAAGTTAAAGTATTAATTATAAAAATAAAGAGTAAAATGGGCTTGAATTTTTTCCCTTGTCCTCAGTAACTGGAATGTTATTCAAATGAGCAGGTTTTTAGTTGTGTATTACACAGTATAGCTCTGACAGGATATTACCACATTATTTCTTGCCATTTTGCATCCTTGCTCTGGGATTGTGTGATATGTGACTGTGAATTATATACACACAGAAAACTATCCCCTGCCCTGCTGAGCCCTCTCGGCAGTACGCATGTTAAGGTCAGTGGGCAAAAGTAGGGATGGGCTTCAGCTGAGAGGGAGGTAATGAGCACCAGGGGATGAGGGATTGAGTGATAATGGATGTGTGGCTTGAGTGAAGTGACTGATCCTGCCTTTTCTACACCCAATGCAGATGTTCATAGTGGGAGCTAGTTTAAAAAGAGGAATAAAAAGGGTCTATGTGACTTTCCTGAAAAATGCAGGGCCCCAGAACTAGCACTGGAAGAGTTTGAGCTAAATATTAATAAATAAAGAAAGAAACTAACTATACATCTTGTCATACGGGGGCCTGGGTGAGAATGTTCACAGTCTTGGCAAAGGCATATATTAATATGACTTGCAAGGGATTGTGGGAAATGTAGTCCATTCATACCAGACACAGCCGTTCACAATAATTAGTTGTGCTTGCTTGAGTGTAAAGCCAATAAGATATTTATTTATGGGGCTATTTCTCCCAACACAGATATGCTTGGTAGCACATAAAACAGGATACTTGCTTTCAGTGTTATACTTAGAAAAACAAAATCAGGAAAACAACAGCTGAACTTGTTAGGCAATCAAAACAAAGAATAAAGACCTGGTTGGTAACAAACTGGTCTTTTCTGTAGGCTCTAGCTAATATTTTCTTAGCAGTGCTTCAATCAACAAACAAAACCCACAAAGTAGGGAAAAACTGTCCTTTTCAGGTTAACTTCTTATATCTTCACACATAGACTCAGAAGTGATTCCCTCAGAGCTCACAGGCAATTAGGTAAGGCTCAATTGCTAGCAGTTACCCAGCTGAAACCCCTTAGCTGGCTTACTTTCTACTGCGTGGCTCAAATCCTACTCAGAAGCTTTTCTGAGTAGATTAAAGAACAAGCTTGTATTTCTTTGTGATGGTTGTTGTATTTTTGTAACAGCAAATTACCAGAGGAGTTTAGACAGAGAGCAATCCATGTATTCATAGCCTGCTTCTACAACCTCTCCCCCTTCTTCAACAATCATGGGTTCAATATCATGGATTGGCACAGAGGAATTTCTCAATGTAGCACTCTCAGGAGAATACTTGTTTCCCTGCTGTCTTTCAAGGGTATAGCTAGGGCATAGATCAGTGTTCATACCTGAGCCTCCATTGCTGTTAGAGTTCCTCTCTAAATAGCCTGGCCAGTATGTAGTCCAGTTTCTTTGTCCAGCCTTCCAATCCAGATCCCTGGACACTGGATCTCTCTTCACATACCTTCTGGCACGGGTCCTAGGGTCCCTTCCAAGTGCAGGCGTCTCCCTCACAGGTGCCGTCTGGGTATTCCTGGGTCTGCAGCAACACTCCTCTGGCTTTCTCCAGTCCAATGGTGTATGCTTGCCTCTGGAATGCCCCCCAGTATACGTACTGCTATGGACTCCTTTAGACCTCCCATATGCTTTTCTCTTCTTTCTTCCAAAGTGTGTCTTGCTCTCTCTGTCCGTCCGCTCTGGCTTCTGCTTCTGATGATCCTCCAGATGATGAAGATCCCCAAGATACTGAAGATGATCAAGCTCCTTCTCTGTAGAATAAACTCTACCTTTATTCTGCTTAGGTGAGTGCTCCACCCTAGCACAGCGCAGCTGTGCTGAATCAGGCCCTGCCCTTTGAGATGAGTGCTTGGGGATTACCTCATAGCCCTCCTGATTGAACACACATTTCCCCACTTCAGCTCCTCTAATGGCTGTTGGAAACCTGGTGCATTCTGGGACTGGTAGTCTTTTATGGAAAAATTCTGTTTTCTTATTTCTACCAGAACTGACAGGTTGCTTGTTCAGAGTCACTTCACCTCTACTATAGCTCCTTCCTGAGCTATGATAAGCTTCCTTATCACAATCTTTTACTGAGAGTTTCATATTTGTGTTCAATGGCATTGGTACAATTCTTTATGGTAAAAATTTTGTTTAAATTTTGAATTGGGGAGCCCGGAGTCACATCTGGCTTGATTTTGGAAAACCTAATACAGTGTGCTTACTCCAGGAACTGGCTGTCCGACTCGCATCCCTGAGATTATATTCCGCATTGAACAAGGAGAAGATCCATACATCAGGAATGAGCACAGATCGGAGCCAAGAGACACTGGGAAAAGCAGCTGCTCAGGTGAGTCCAGTAAGAGGGACTGGGGTAAAGCTGCTGAGATGAAGAGTGGAATTGTAACCTTAATTTCCAAATCTGACTCGTCTTTATCTGTGCAGCCATGAGATACTCTGGTCCTTAGATGGCTGCTAAATCTCGCACTATAGCACAGCGATACTGATCTGTGCCAGAGCTGCTTTTAGACTTGTAATGCTTTTGGCCCTCAGTGGCAAGAAGACTTAAAACACATACATATGCAAACGCTGAATTTTAATAGAGAATCAAATAGTCAGTGACGAGTTCCACTGTAGATAAAAGAAATTTGCACTTCTAGATGCAACTAAGTGTACGCTGTCAACCGTGTAATGTAGAGTTTCTTTCCCAGTCCTTAAGAATTAGGTAATTCACTCAGTTCGGGATGTGCAGATAGCTTTTAGCACTCAGTGAATCCCACTGTCCTGCAGCTGGTCTTTGCAGAGCTGCACTGAGGCAGGGAGAAGGGTGATTGCTCTCCGCACACAGCCTGCTTCTAGTTTCTGCCACTCCGAGGATCTCTGGCGCTGTCCTCTTCTCTCAGATCAGGGCTCTCTCATTCCTGCAGCTTCTTTAAGCAGATAAAGAAATTGCCACCCCTTCAGGTCTAATTTCTATTCTTCTCAAACTGCTTGAGCTTGAGGAGGATCTACCTGCTGTGCTCAGGGGCGAGCTTCAGCAGAAATAGTCACAGCAGCAGGGCCCCAAGTGATGGAAGTGGAAGATGTCAGGGTCTTAAAGGGACCTAAGCATGACTATAGGAGAAATCACAGTAGGGGTCTCATATACATCTTAAGATCTTTGTCTCTCCCCATTTGCATTATGACAAAGACCACTGACCCATTTTAGTATCCACTCTCTGCACTGACCCTATCCTGAACATCAGAACGTAAGATATACCATAATGGATCGGACCAAAGGTCCATCAAGCCCAGTATCTTGTTTCCAACAGTAGCCACTCCAGGTCACAAGCACCTGTCAGGTTCCCAAAACGATACACAGATTCCATGCTGTGTATCCCAGGTTATTTTATTTTATTTATTTAAAAGAATTTATATACCGCCTTCTACTGTAATCAAGGCAGTGTACACAGCAACCAATCGAAGTATAATGACATTTGTGTGTGCGTGCAGTGTTATATGTGTGTGAGTTGGCGTTGATTCGTGGTGGGCTATTTACAGCGTGCGCTACTTTACAATGCTATGTACATGAGTGAGAAAGGGAGGGGGGGTTGGTATGTAGCCCTGGAGCTGGCGGGCAGAATTATGTGATTTCACCGTAGTGCTCAATGAAGAGCGTCGTCTTGAACTGTTTCCAAAAGTCCTTGATGTCCTCTGTCGATCGTAGGTCATCAGAGAGGGCGTTCCATATTGCAGGTGCCACCAGCGATAGAGCTCTTCTTGTTTTATTTATTTTATTTATTTAACAATCACTTATATACCGCACTTTCCCATGGATCAGGTGCGGTTTACAAAGAACAGGTTAACGGACAGAGCAAAGGTCTGTTTTTTACAAAGAACATCTGTGAACTATGTACAATAGGCCAGAGCCTTAACAAACAAGACATACTTAGTTTTGGTTGCAACTGAAACAAGTACCATAACAAAAACAACGTTTCAAGGTATTACCGGTATGTACAACTTATGTTTATACTATGTAAATTGCATAGTGGTCGATTAACTAATTGTGATAGGTTAGAATGAAAGTTCACCGGAAGGAGTATTGATATCAGTATAAAGGTACTGAGATAATTTTATAAGCTAGTAGTATATGTCTTAATTGGTAGGGATCTGATTTGTCATTTGTTATCCATTTTCATTATGGGAGATGGAGTATATCGTAGGATCAAAGTGTGAGGGTAAAAAGATGTGTTTTTAGTTTCTTTCTGAGTTCCTTAATTTCTGTTAGTGTTCTGATTTCCTCGGGGAGGGAGTTCCATAGGGTGGGTGCTGCATGGGAGAATGCTTTTTTGTTAGTTGTCTTTTTAGCTTTTGTGAAGTCTTTTGGAATTATTATTTTGTTTGTGTGACCTTTCCTGTGTGTGGTTTTATTGGAGTCCTTGGTGATAAGTTTGCTTAGTGTCGGTGGAACCATGTTATTTAGTGCCTTGAAGGTAGTCATTATGGTCTTATAGTTAATCCTGCAATGTATTTATTGGTAGCCAATGCAAGTTAGCTAGTATGGGTGTTCTGTGTTCAAATGTTTGGATCTTCCTTATGATTCTAGCCACTGCATTTTGTGCTAGCTGAAGTCTTTTAATGTTTTGTTTTGATGTGCCTAGAAGGATTAAGTTGGCAAAGTCAAAATGGGGTGTGATGATTGCCTGTATTATGCTGATGAAGTCTTGTATATGAACAAGTGGACGTAGTTGCTTTAGTATTTTGAGCTTGAAAAAGATTTTTTTTTGTTGTGTTTCTTATGTGAGAGTCCATATTGAGGTGTGTATCAAGGATCACGCCTAGGTATTTCACTTCGTTTTTTATTTTAATATCTTGATTTTGAAGTGTGATGTGTGCTGGGGGAATGTATGATTGGTCTTTCGTTACAATTAATATGTCTGTTTTTGAGTGGTTAATATGGAAGTTGTGTCCATTTTGCTATGTTGTTACTTCATTGAGGCACTGGTTTAAAAGTTGCATTGGCAGGGTAGGGATCGTGACTGTCGCTAGTCAGATGTATCCATGTGGCTGGGCAAGGGTCGAGAGCAGAAGTTGACATGCTTAGAGATTTGATTATGTCTTTGAGCTGTCTTTCGGAGATCCAAGAAAAACATTTCCAGGCCTGTGGAGTTCTTACGTACCTTGGTGAAGTCTTTTGGTGTATTGATGATGTCAGAGGTGCCTCTCCTCCTTGGTCTTGTGCTGATGTCGGGTTGTATGAATGGTTGTAGGTTGAGTGCTGAGGTATGGTGTTTGATTTTGAATATGTTTAGGACTGTCTTATATCTGATGTGGAGCTGATTGGGAGCCAATGGGTGATGTGATCTTGTCTTGATGAGCCAGATATTATGTGTGCTGCTGTGTTTTGAACCATTTGCAGTGGCCGGAGTGTCTTCTTTGTTAGGCCACAATAGATTGGGTTGCAGAAGTCTAGGATGGGAGCTATTAGTGCTTGACAGACTGTGCAGAAATGATCCTGAGAGAGAAGGGGTTTGAGGCGTCGGATTAGTCTCATCTTGAGGTATGCATTTTTGGTGGTTCTGCTGATGTGTGACTGTAGGTTTAGTTCTTTGTCAGGAGTCACTCTGAGGTATTTCACTTCCGGTTTTATGGGTATTGTTGTGTTGTTGACATTGATGGAGGGTGGAGGGATGAAGCTGGTGTTTCGGGTGATGAGTAGTGCCTCAGTCTTGTTGTAGTTTATGGTCAGGTTGTTGTCTTGGAACCAGCTGGTCATATGTTTAAGACAGTCTGTTATTTTGGTGTCTGGGTTGTCAAGGTTGACTGGGGTATATATCATGATGTCGTCGGCATAGATTGTGTATTGTATCTTGTGGGACTCCTTGCTTGATTTTTATAGGTTGGGAGGTGCTGGGGCCAAATTTTGAGCTGGATCTGTCTATCCGTTAGGTATGAGTTGAACCACGTCAGGATGGTGCTGTGTAGTCCAGTGTTCTCTAGTCTGTGGTTCACTGTGTCAAACGCTGACGAGATGTCTAAGAAGATCATAAGTATTCCTCTCTTGCAGTTTCTATGATTTGGATTATGTTGTTCCTTATCGTCACTCCAGTCCAGTCCCTTACTTCTGGGTTGCATAATCCTTCCAGCAGCTTGGAGGCTGAGCCCAACCTTTTTGGGGATGTAGCGGTATAAATACCACTGGGACCACCCCCTAACTCCAGTATTGCTCAGCCTCCAAGCAGCTGGAGGGTTCCGTAAGCCTAGGGCTTACTGGAGTCCTACCTTCTCCTAATTAATTTTATTTAATTTTATTTAATTATTTAATTATTTACTTCCTTCCTTAGTTAAGGTGCTCGTTTTTACTTTAGTTTCTGTACCTTTAAGTTCTGCAATCTCTCTGCTTCTCCCTTCCTCCTCCCTCCCCTTCCGACCGGGCCGGAGACCGGAGGGGACACCGGAGCTGCCTGCTGCAGGGGGATAAAAGATCCCCTTCTTCCTCAGCTGGGGGGATTTTTTGTTTTTCAGCATCCACGAGGAGCAGCCCTGCCTCGCGCCGAAGCCCCAAAGGCGGCTGAGCGCTAGAGGCAGAGACGCGAGCGCGACATTGACGCCCCCCCACCCCCCCTGGAGCAGCGGGGTGCGGCGGCGTTTCACAGAGCCGGCAACCGAAGCCTCTCTCCTCCGGAGGAATTTCTAGCGGCTGCAGCTCTAGCTGTCGGCAACGCGGAGAACGCTCCCTCCTCGCAGCGGGAGAAGCCTGCATAACAGGGCAGCGTGCAGAAGCGCGATCCTCCGTTCCGGACTCCACGTGGCCGCGGCCTAACACGTGTTGAGCCAACGGAGTGGAATCGCGGCTTTCCCTGATCAACAAACAGCAAGTATTAACATTGTCGGTTTTACCTTACCTTTATTTAGTTTAATGTTATTTTTACTTTATTTTAAGTTAAATAACTCGCTGTGGATCTCACGTTGATTTTAATCGACTAGGCAGCTCTCTGCCGAAATTACTGACCTTTCTTGGGACAGGGAAATGCTCAGCTGTTAACTAGCTTCTCCCTCCAGCAATTCCCTGGAGTGGGTCCTCTGCTTTGCCTTTGATTTTGAATTGGGTTTTGATTTGGGGTCTTTCTCTCATACAGCCAATTGCTTAGTCCTGCCACTAAGCACAGCCCTCGGAGCCGACTGGAAAGATGGCTACCAAGGCAAAGTGCCCATCCTGTGGCACAAGGAGGGGCACCCCCACAGAAACGGGAATTTGCAGGCCATGTGCGGCAGCGTCTACCTCTGTAGAGCAGGAAATCAGTTTGGCCATGTCCCAAACACCTCAGGTGCCTGGGGAATCCCTGGAAGCGGAAGGGGGGATTCAGTTACCTCCGGCTACTAGCACAGAGGTTCCCTCACCCCCTCTATCCCGTGCCACGCTGGAGGGAGGGGTCGGAGAGCTCTTCTCCCCAGACTTCGTCCTATTGCTTCACCAAGCTTACTGCATGCGCAGGCAGGGGCTTGGTCCAGGCGATACAGGTCCGCCAGCAGAAGCCAGATTAGACAAACCTAGGAGAGCTAGCGGTCAGGACTCAGGTATACCCCACAAGCGCTCCAGGCTAATAAGTGAAGAGATCCTCCCTCCCCTGTCTCAGGGCACTCCAGAGGAGGAGGGTTCCGAAAGGGACTTAGAGGAGGACGACGAAGAGCTAGAGGAAGGGGAGATCCCGGAGGAGGACCATGTTCGCATTGTCAGGGTGTTCCGCCGTGAAGAGCTCCCCTCTCTAATCAATGAGTCCCTAAAGGCCCTCAATGTTACCTCTGATTCCCCAACAGAGGATGAGGCTCTAGAGGATCCTCTAATTCAGGCCATCAGAAGGTCCCAGAAAGTTTTCCCTGTCCACAGAGTGGTACGTCAGATGATACAAGAGGAATGGGATCAACCAGAATCAGGCCTGCGAGGGGTACGAACCATGGCTCGCCTCTACCCTCTCCCTGAGTCAGATAAAGAACTGCTGAAGTCCCCCAGAGTAGATGCGGCGGTATCAGCAGTCACCAAGAAGACCACTATCCCAGTGGAGGGAGCCACGGCCCTAAGAGATGCCCAAGACAGGAAGTTGGATACGCTCCTGAAACAAGCTTTTGACATCAGCACTCTTGCCTTGCAGGCCTCAGTATCAGGAGCCTGGGTGGCTCGGGCCTGCTTAAGGTGGGCACAACAGATCCAGTCAACAGAGGGATCAACGGCCGAAGCACAGGCCAACTCGGCTAAGGTGGAATCTGGAGCAGCCTATTTGGCGGATAGTCAGTATGATCTCATCAGAAGCCTAGCCAAGAACATGGCCTCGGTGGTGGCGGCTAGGCGCTATCTTTGGCTACGGAATTGGGCAGCAGATGCTTCCTCTAAGGCGCGCCTGAGCCGACTTCCGTTTAAGGGCAAACTGTTGTTTGGCGAAGATTTGGAAAAGCTAGTTAAGGACCTGGGGGAGTCAAAGAGGGGCAGGCTCCCGGAAGACAGACAAAAACAGGGGCGCTCCCTACCCCCATTACGTACCCAGCCTAGGGAACCTCGGAGGTTTCGTCCAGCCAGGTCAGCTCCCTTTTCCAAGACCCGTTTTCCCTCAAGGGGACAAGGTTTCCGAGGGTTCCGGGGAGCTGGCCGAGGTTTCGGAACAGCCTCTTCCTCCTTCTCGGGTTCCAGAAAACAATGAGAGGCTGGGGGTCCAGGAGGGAAGGCACCCGATTGGAGGCCGCCTGAGGCTCTTCCTTCCCGCCTGGTCCCGAGTCACGTCCAATCAATGGGTCCTAGAAGTGATCAGAGAGGGCTATGCTCTCGAATTCGCAGAACAAATCCCCTCGGCCTTTGTCCTCTCTCCCTGCGGCTCTTCTCCAAAGAGGGCGGCGGTGGAGGCAACTCTCGCACGCCTATTAGCTCTCGGGGCAGTGATCCCCGTTCCACCAAACCAGCGAGGATCGGGTCGGTACTCAATTTATTTTGTGGTACCAAAGAAGGGAGGCTCCCTTCGACCGATCCTGGACCTAAAACAAGTAAATCGCTGCCTCAGGGTACCCCACTTCCGGATGGAGACTCTACGTTCTGTCATAGCAGCCGTAAGGGAAGGGGAGTTCCTAACATCCCTCGACTTGACAGAAGCCTACCTGCACATCCCAATCAGGAAGTCCCATCAGCAGTTCCTGAGATTCGCGGTACCAGGGGGCCACTTTCAATTCCAGGCCCTTCCATTCGGCCTAGCTACGGCTCCCAGAACATTCACCAAGGTAATGGTGGTGGTAGCGGCCTTCCTTCGGAAGGAGGGCATATTAGTTCATCCTTACTTGGACGATTGGCTAATCCGGGCAAAATCCGAAGAAGAAAGTCTCTCGACAACGGCCAGAGTAATCCAGGTTCTAGAGGACTTGGGTTGGGTCATCAATCGTACAAAGAGCAGACTGACTCCCTCCCAGGAACTCGAGTACCTCGGGGCAAGATTCGACACCAACAGCGGAAGAGTTTTCTTGTCACGAACGAGATCAAGGGAGCTAAGGCTCCTTGTCTCTCAGTTCCTAGCCAGAAGAAGCCCCTCGGTGTGGCATTATCTTCAACTCCTGGGAACAATGGCGGCGGCAATAGAAGTAGTACCATGGGCCAGGGCCCACATGCGCCCATTGCAGCGTTCTCTGTTGCGTCGGTGGTCCCCCCAGCATCATCCTCTCTCTCGACAGTTACCGTGCGCTCCGCGGACCAAACAGGCACTCTACTGGTGGAGAAATCCAAGGAACCTGGACCGCGGGATGCCTCTCGAACCCCCTCAGTGGTTACTGTTGACGACGGATGCCAGCCTATCGGGCTGGGGGGCACACTGCCAAGATCAGTTCGCCCAGGGTCGCTGGACACCGTTGGAATCGCAGTGGCCCATCAACAGACTGGAATTGCGGGCCGTCACCCTGGCGCTCAAAGCTCTCGAGACATTAGTTCAAGGAAGAGCAATTCGCGTCCTCTCCGACAATGTCACCGCGGTGGCCTACATCAATCACCAGGGAGGCACCAGCAGCCCCGCTCTCGAGAAGGAGGCGGACACCCTCTTACAGTGGGCGGAGATCCATCTGCAGGCGCTATCAGCACAGCACGTGGCCGGAACGGACAACGTCACGGCCGATTTCCTCAGCAGGTGCAAGATAGACCACGGGGAGTGGGAACTGGAACAGGAGACCTTCAACCAAATAGTAGCTCGGTGGGGAGTGCCAGTCATGGACCTCATGGCACGGTTCTCGTCAGCCAAGGTGGACAGATTCTTCAGTCGGCGGAGGGAAAGAATGTCCGAGGGCTTGGATGCCCTGTCCCAAAAGTGGCCTTCGGAGGGTCTTCTCTATGTATTCCCGCCTTGGGCGCTGATCGGAAAAGTGCTCCAGCGGGTGGAGTCTCACCAGGGATTGGTAATCCTCATAGCCCCAGACTGGCCTCGCCGACCCTGGTATGCGGACCTGATGAGGATGATCGCCGACCAGCCGTGGCGCCTACCTTACAAAAGGGATCTACTAAGGCAAGGCCCGGTACTGATGCCACACGTGGATCGGTTCTCGCTTACGGCCTGGCTATTGAAAGGGCACGGCTCCTGAAACGAGGTTACTCAAGGGCAGTAGTCTCAACTCTTCTGCAGGCCAAGAAGCGCTCGAC
This sequence comes from Ichthyophis bannanicus, assembly GCA_033557465.1. NCBI lineage: Eukaryota > Metazoa > Chordata > Amphibia > Gymnophiona > Ichthyophiidae > Ichthyophis > Ichthyophis bannanicus. Next base: position 38,802,195 of record CM066031.1, on the reverse strand, counting down.
CTGTCTTTCCTACGTGAGAGTCTGGCGCATCTTCGAATCCTGGTGCGCGGAGCACCGAAGGAAACCACTCTCAGCCTCTGTTCCGGAGGTCCTGGAATTCCTGCAGGCAGGGTTTGACAAGGGTCTGGCCCACAGTTCCTTAAGGGTTCAGCTTGCGGCCATCGCTTGCTACAGGGGCAAGGTCCGAGGCAAACCCCTAGGGGCCCACGTGGACGTCGCAAGGTTCTTAAGGGCAGTTAGACGGCTACGACCACAACGAAGGTCAGTCATCCCCCCTTGGGACCTTAACCTTGTGCTAAATGCCTTGATCGGGAAACCCTTTGAGCCATTAAAGAATGCCTCCCTAAAGGATTTAACCCTGAAGACTGTTTTCCTTATAGCCATCTACTCGGCCAGAAGAATCTCGGAACTACAAGCACTGTCCTCGCGGCCCCCCTTTCTGTCCTTCCTCAGGGATAAAGTGGTGCTGCGCACGGTTCCATCCTTCTTGCCCAAAGTCTCCTCCCCGTTCCATGTGAACCAGACAATTACCCTCCCGGCCTTCGCAACGGGAGGGCGGGAAGTTGGGGACGACAAGCTTCGCCTACTAGACATTCGCAGGACACTGAAGCGATACCTCTCCCGCACAGCGCCCTTCAGAAAATCCGAACGACTATTCATTCAGTTCGGGGGTCCGCACAAAGGGGAGGCGGCGGCCAAGGCCTCCATCTCTAGGTGGATCAGGGAGGCAATCGCCTCCGCCTATATCCTGAAGGGGAAGCAAGTTCCCGTGGGCCTGCGGGCTCATTCCACGAGGGCTCAGGCTACCTCTTGGGCGGAGTTCAACCTAGTTCCTCCACTGGATATCTGTAGGGCGGCGACTTGGTCCTCCCTCCACACCTTCACCAAGCACTACAGGTTGGACGTCCTGAGTGCAGCAGACGCTCGGTTTGGCCTGGCGGTTCTTCGTTCCGGTATGCCGGATCCCACCCAGGGTTGAACTGCTCTGGTACATCCCAGAAGTAAGGGACTGGACTGGAGTGACGATAAGGAAATGGTAATTAGGCCTTACCTGCTAATTGCTGTTCCTGAAGGAACGACAGTCCAGTCCCTGATCCCTCCCGTTTCCGGCTGAAGTTAAGAGTATTGGTTAGTTGGAAGCATCGGAACGAACCCAGACCAGGGGTGGCTAGCCCCGGCAAACCCCCTCCGTCCGGGGCCATCCCTCCCCATCCTTCCCTATGCTATTCAAAAAAAAAAAAAAAGGTTTTAGTTATAGTCAATTTTGCTTGACATGTTTTAGCTATATAGAGTCTTTACGAAAGTTTGTTATGTCTGCTTTTTCATTCGAATACTGGAGTTAGGGGGTGGTCCCAGTGGTATTTATACCGCTCCATCCCCAAAAAGGTTGGGCTCAGCCTCCAAGCTGCTGGAAGGGTTACGCAACCCAGAAGTAAGGGACTGGACTGTCGTTCCTTCAGGAACAGCAATTAGCAGGTAAGGCCTAATTACCATTTAAAGAGGTATAACAGGAGTGTTTCGACTCCATGATTAGGACAGAAATCGTGTTGGTTGATGTCCAGTGGGGCATGGTTGTCAGTGTGGTCCTGGAGCTGATGTTGTACCACTTTTTCTATAATCTTTGCCAGTAGTGGTATGCTTGAGATGGTTCTGCAGGCAGCTGGGTTGCTCTTGTCTAGTGGGGATTTCTTCGGGATTGGTCTTATTGTAGCTAGCTTTAGTCGGTTTGGCATGATTCCTTGGGTCAGTGAACTGTGCACCATGCTGTGGATGAAGTTTTCCTTCGTTGCTTTAATCCATGTCACTGGGCATGGGTCTGTTGGTGCAGTGCTTGTTTTGAGCGCGGTGATGATGTGTGAGAGCTGCTCTGTAGATGGTGTGCTGAATTTGTCCCAGGTTTTTAAGGATGTGGTTGGTTTAGTGGTTGTGCTTGTTGTTGGTTGCGGTGAGGTATCAAATCTTTCTTGGAGGTGGTCTGCGAAGGATTGTGGATGTATTTGCACATCTCTTTCAGTACTGGGTTCGTTAGTTAGAGTTTTCACTATTTCAAAGAGTTCTCTTGGTCTGTTGTAGGCTTTGAGTATGTTTGTGGTTAAGCACTGGATTTCCCCAAGTCCACCTTAATATTGTTTTATGGATTTTTCCTCCAGGAAGTTGTCCATATTTCTTTTATACCCAGCTACATTAACAGTTTTTCACAGATTCTGTCAACTTTTAGTGTTTGATTACATGTTGAGTGAAAAAATATTTTCTTCAATTCTGTGCTATTTTGTAGCTTCTTTGCATGCTCCCTAGTCTTCCTACTTTTTGAAAGAGTAAACAACTGATCTACGTTTACTCCTTCCACTCCACTCATTATGTTATAGACCCCTATCATATCTCAGCTGCCTTTTTCCAAGCTGAAGAGCCCTAACCTTTTAAACCTGTCCTCATAGGGGTATCCTTCCATTTCTTTATCATTTTGGTTGTTCTTCTCTGTACCTTTTCTTATTCAATTACCTCTTCTTTTAGATACAGCGACCAGAACTGTCCACAGTATTCAAAGTGTGGTTGCACCATGGGGCGATACAGAGGCATTATAATATCCTTGGTTTTAATCTCCATTCCTTTCCTTATGACTCCCAGCATTCTGTTTGCTTTCTTGGCCGCCGCTGCACACTGAACGGAGGGTTTGAATGTATTATCCACGCTTATGCGTAGATCCTTTTCCGGGGTGATGATTCCTAATATGGAACCTTGCATCATGTAGCTGTATTTTGGGTTCTTCAAGCCTCGGGACATTCTAGAGGTGTAGTGGAGGCAGAATCTGTTGATATCTGAGCAACGATGATATTGACCCTCTGTCTGGGTATCGCAATGTGATGAAAGCCAGGTACTTTAAAGGCTGGTCTAGCTTTCGCTACAGATGCTAACCAGGCAGCAGCTGAATATCGTCGCTTCCCAGTTCGCTTCTTCGCAATCTGGGCAACCGGATATTCATTGCCGGTGGCTGGATACGGTTCTGGCATTGAATATCCAGGTCTAAAGTTCAGCAGCAGCAGCTTGCTGCCACCGCTGAATATCAGGCCCTAAGTGCACAACTTTACATTGTCCACATTAAATTTCATCTGCCATTTGCACACTCATTGTCCCAAATTTATCAAGGTCCTCTTGCAATTTTCACAATTCTCTTGTGCTTTAATAACTTTAAACTTTCTCTACTCCTGCCTATTCCCCTCCTTCTTACTTACCTGTATTTTATTGGAGTTCCTTTTCTTTTTCTAAATATTATATCTTATGTTATTTTATTTTATGTTTCTGTAACCTGCCCTGATATCTCCCGAAGTGTGGTATATCACATTTTAATAAAATTAAACATAGTAATTTTGTGTCATCTATAGATTTGATCACTTCACTCATTGTTCCCATTTCCAGATCATTTATGATTATGTTAAAAAGCAGCGGACCCAGCACAGATCCCTGGAATACTCTAATATTCACCTTTCCATTGAGAAAATTGACCATTCAGCCCTACTCAGTGTTTTCCATCATTTAAACAGTTCCCAGTCCCAATAGTGGTTAATGCTAATAAATAATAAATAAATAGTATACTGCCTCGTATCCCAACACTTTTATTCATTTTATTTATTTATTCATTCATTCATTCATTTATTTATTTATTTATTTAATGAGGTGTTTTTTTTAATACCGCCTTATATTCAAAGTGATTTACATTGCAGCATCAACAGAGAAATGTACATAGAACAGGGGAGATAAACTTGGGGGATTAAATAGGGGGATACCAAGTGGCACATAAGATTAAATGCTGTATAGAATTAAAGATATATTTATCGATTAAACACATATATTAAGAGATACATCATTCCAGTAAAGTCAGTGAAGGGTAAAGTGTTGGGGGAGGGGCACAAGCCAGAGCAGATCGGGGCTAAGATCCTTGTGGGTTACGCTCTCCCAGCCTTCAACTCCAGGCTGCAGGCTCTCTTAAAGGGGCCTGTTGATGGCCCCTCTGCAGAGGGACGGGCAACACTCTGTAGACCCCATCACAGTCCAACTGACTCTCAGACTGTTTTTTTGCTATGAATGTACTTGTGAAAGATTTTATTATGTGGTTTTGCTTCCACAGCAAGTTTCTTTTCAAATTCTCTTTGCTCACCTTTCAATACCTTGAATCTAACTGCTTATGTTATTTCCTGTTTTTATCATTTTGCTCTTTATTTTCCATTTTCTGAAAGAGGCTTTTTTCGGCTATAACAGTCTCTCTGACTTCACCTTTAAACCATGCTGGCAGTTGTTAAGCTTTCCTCTCACCTTTCTTAAAGTGTGGAATACATCTGGTCTGGGCTAGTAGCTCTAAATAATGTCCAGGGCTGATATAAACTCTTGACCTTTGTAGTTCCTTCTTTTAATTTTTTCTTAACCATATTCTTCACTTTTTCATAGTCTCCCTTTTGAAAGTTAAAGGCCAGTACATTGGATTTCCTTGCTGTCATCTTTCCGTTTTTTCATCTCACACCAGACCCTGTGTTCCCCTCATGTCTGTTGCTGAAGCAGCTGCTCCATGAAGCAGTCATTTATTTCATGTAGAAACTTTATCTCTCTAGCCTGTCCTCATATGACATTGGTCCAGTTATTACTGGTGTAATTGAATTCACCTCGTATTAATGTGTTGTAAATTGTATTAGCTTTCCTAATTTCTGTTAGCATTTTGTCATCTGTCTGTTCATTCTGGCCAGTCGGACAGTAATACACCCGCACTGGCATTCTCTTCCCAGTTTAACACAGAATTGCTATCTACGAATTTCATATAGAGATTCTACAGTTTATTTTGTTTCTTGCAAAACGTTATCTTATTCAACTCAATGTCCTCTTTAATATATAGCACAACACCTCCATCAGTTTGATTTATTCTATCATTGTGATGTAATCTGTACCCGGTATCACGGTGAACCATTGGTTGTTTTCCTTCCACCAGGTCTCTGAGATGCCAATTACATCTAACCTTTCATTCAATGCTACTTATTTCAACTCTCCCATCTTACTTTTTAGACTTCTAGCATTTGCATACAGGAATTTCAAAGTTAGTTTTTTATTAATAATAACAACATAGTTATCAGTTGACGGGCAAATTGTAATTGTTCAGCACTGTCTGATCTTTACATAAAGATTCCTGGAATATTTTTACCTTTATCGGAACCTTTCTATCAGGATTCCCTAACTTCCCTGTTTTGTTACTATCCTTAAGATGCATCAATCCAAAACGTCTGCTTTTGGGCAGCTGTCGACTTGTCCCTATTATCTAGTTTAGAAGCTGCTCTATCTCCTTTTTCAAGATGCAGTCTCCAGAATTGTACACAGTACTCTGAATGAGTTCTCACCAGAGACTTATTCAGAGGCGCTATCACTATTCCCCTCCCTATACACCAGAACGTCCTTCTGGCTTTTGCTGTCACTTTTCTACCTGTTTGACCATGTCTCCCTTTTGAAAGTTAAAAGGTAGCACTGTGGATATCCTTGCCATCCTTCCTCCATTTACTAAATCAAAGGTGATCATGCTGTGATCACTATTGGCGAGTGGCCCCATCACCCTTATCTCTTGCACCAGTTCTTGTGTTCCAGTAAGGACCTGGTCCAGAACCAGCTGCTCCAGGAAGCAGTCATTTATTTCATCTAGAAACTTTATCTCCTTAGCATGTTCTGCCATGACACTGACCTAGTCGATACCAGGGTAATTGAAATCACCCATTATTATCACTGCTGTGTAACTTTTGCTGGCTTCCCTGATCTTTTAGCATTTCATCATTCATCTGTTCATCCTGGCCAGGCAGTTGGTAGTACACCCCCAATGCTATCGCCTTCCCCTAATTTCTATCCATAGAGATTCTACTGTGTATTTTGTTTCCTGCAAAACTTTAATCCTGTATGACTCAATGTTCTCTCTAATGTAGAGTGCAAGCCCTCCACCAATTTGATCTACTCTAGCAATGCAATATAGTTTGTAGTCTGATATTGCAGTGTCCCATTGGTTTTCATCCTTCCACAACGTCTCTGAGATACTAATGATATCTATCTTCTCATAATGTGCTATAAATTCTAACTCTCCCATCTTAATTTTTAGACTTCTAGCATTTGCATACACGCATTTTATTTATTTATTTACTTAACAAGCTTTTATATACCGCCCTTAATCCAAGGTGGTTTACAAAGAAAACTGTTTTACATAGAACATGGGCAAGTAAACCTGGCATTAAATAAGGGGGTTATACATAAATCAAAGGTGTATAGATAGTTATGGTATATACAGTTAGATAATGTCATTTGGACCAAAATATTCAATGAAGAGATGTGTTTTTAATAGTTTCTTCAGATCTTATGAAGATTGTGCAGATCTAATGGCTTCAAGTAGTAAGTTCCAAATGGTTGGGGCAAATAGCGAGAAGGCTCTATTGCTTGTCTGCTACATGCATTTGGGTCTTAAAGGGGAGATGGCAGGAATATTCCAATTTGCTGATCTTCTGGGACTTGTCGATGTTCTTGAGATTAGATCGTCAAGACAAGGAGCAGATAACTTATGAAGGATTTTATAGATGGTGGTTACAGTCTTGTGTTTAATTCTTTGGGCTATTGGTAGACAGCGTAATCTCCTGAGAGTTGGGGTTATGTATTGATGACCTGATGCACCTGGTAGGATTCTAGCGGCACTGTTCTGCACTAATTGAAGTGTGTATAATGCCTGTTTCAACAGTCCCAGATACAGTATGTTGCTGTAATCAAGATGGGGTGTGATGATGGCCTAGAAAACTGACCTGTAATCGTTGTCTTGGAGAAAAGGACATAGATGTCTGAGGACCCTAAGTTTCAGATATGCTGTGTTGGCTGCTTTCTTGATATGTGAAAGCATGTTACGTTTCTATTTTATTGATATTAATTTGGTTATCAGTAGACAGGGCTAATTTGGGATTTTTCAGCTCTCTACTTAAGGGCATCTGGGTTACTTTTATCTTTATTGGAACCTCTCTTTCTGGATGTCCTAACTTCCTTTTTTGCTAGTATCCTTCAAGGATACATCTCTCTGAACCATGCAGTCTTGGACATCTGTCAGCTTTCCCTTTTTTATTTAAGCTTAAAAGCTGCTCTTTCTCCTTTTTAAAAGTTAATGCCAGCAGCCAGATTCCATCGTGGTTAAGGTGAAGCTAATCCCTTCGGAAAAGCCCCTCTTTTCCCCAGAATGTTACCTATTTCCTAATAAATCCCAAACCTTTTTTCTTGCACCATCGTCTCATCTACTCATTAAGACTCCAGAGCTCTGTCTGCCTTTTGGGTCCTGCATGCGAACGGGGAGTTCTGGATTTCATCTTCCTACCTAAAAGTCTAAATTTGGCCTCCAGAACCTGCCTCCCACATTTTCTTATGTCATTGGTACCAACATGTACCAAGATAGCAGACTCCTCCCAAGCATTATCTAAAACCATGAGGTCTGCTACCTTTGCACCAGGTAGGCATGTCACCAGGTAATCCTCATCTCCAAAAGCCACCCAGCTATCTACATGCCTAATGATTGAATCACCAACTATAATAGCTGTTCTAACCCTTCCCTCATGGGCACAAGTCACTGGAGAAGCCTCTTCAGTGCAAGAGGGTTTTATATCACCTGGAGGACAGGTCCTAACTAGAGGATCACTTCCGGCAACACCAGGGTGATGCTCTCCTGTCAATAGGGGGCTTCCAGAATGGAGGTGGGACTTCAGTGCTACTTCCATAGAAGTCTCGTCTATATACCTCTCTGCCTTCCTTATATTCTCCAAGTCTGCCACTCTAGCATCCAGAGATTGGACTCGTTCCCTGAGAGGAAAGAGTTCCTTACTCCTAGTGCACACTAAAGATGACTCACTAAATGGGAGAAAATCATACATGTGACACTCAATGCAAAAGACTGGATAGCTCCCATCTCTCTCTTGGACTCCTGTTTTAAGGTTTTGTCTATCTATATAAGATGTTATTTACTTAAGTTTGCTGGGAATACTTATACTAATATAGCTATAACTAATTTGTTTAATGAACTTTGTTCACCTCAAGGTTAATTAACTTCAGCTCCTTATCCTCATCAGGAATAGATTAATTAACGAGATGAACGTAAGAGTGAATTTGACCACCTACGTCCCTTTAATAGGTTTAAGAGTTTATAAAGCTAAGATTATGACTGGGGTATTTGGGAATTGGGGTGGGAGGGAGGGAAAAATATTAACTGGCTTGCTACACAATGGTCTGACCTGTGCTTCTAAGATAATGTCTTAATTTTCTAGGTGATTCATAGAGTCCTTGGTTTGATAGAGGGGGCTTTTACAATTTCTCCTTTGATCTGTCACTTGACTCTAACACCTACTTTACAGATCTTTTGTCTCCTAACTGGAAGGCTCTTTGTAAAGGTCTCTAGAAACAAATTTCTTTCTACTCAAAGATTCATTTACTCTTTTTTACTTTCTATGCAATGATTTGTTTGTTTAAGTAAAAAGCTCTCTGCTGGTCCTAAAATCTGACTGACTAACAAAAACACTGACTTCTAAAATACACAGATCATCCAGCTTTACCCAAACAATTCCCTTTTCCCCAAGATTTAGAGTATTTCCCAGAAGATAAGTACTTATGAGTGCAGATCTTTTTCCAGCTGTAGCAGTCCTTTTTGATAGTCCATGTTACAAGCATACATTTTTGTATGTATATATGCTTCCAGTTACATGTATATTCCAGGGGAAGAGAGAGGCATATTTTATAGAAGGATCAGTACTCACCGAGCCTTTTCTAAACATTTGTCTATTTTTGCACAGTTTGACTTAGGGGTATGTTTACTAAAGGGCGATATTTGCGCTGCTGTCACGTTATCGCACGATAAGGCGCCTTATCGCACGATAATGGCGCTTTACCGGGCGATAAGGCGCCTTATCGCGCGTTAACACGCTCAGCGGCGCAAACGAGCGCTGAAGGCGGAGAAAGGCTCCCTGAGGGCGGAGGAAGGCTCCCCAAGGGCGGAGAGAAGAGGTCATTGGGTGGAGAGTGGGAGGGGAGAGGCTCCCTGCACACTAACGCTGTGGATTCCAGGGCTGAAAACTAACACCAGTGAAACCCTCGCGTTAGAGTAGATTTAAAGGGAAGAGAAACCATTTCCGTCAGCAATGTACAGCAAAGCCAGGGAAACCTACAAAAGGTGATAAGTGTGATACATGTGCACGGAACAAAAGGGCAAATAAACATTGAAAATGACCTGAACAAACTGGAAAAAAAACATAACCTAGCTGGGCAATAGTGATATCAATGGGAAACATCAAAAAACACTACCGAGAAAGCTCCGAAAAAAAGATATCAATTTTGGAAGGGGCTATGCTCTGTCCCCATACAAGGTGAATGATCCAACAGTGAAATAACGCTGATCAGGGTTCTCCCTTTCTATTGGACAGGTTTCCTATGGTGTGCACATGTCCTGCAACAGCAGGGTGGGCATGTCGGAACGGGCAACTGGACAGATGCTGGAAAAGGGGACACAGAGGGCTGCAGGCGGCACATGCTGTGGTGCAGCTGGGCCACAGTGCGGACTGGGGTGAGGCCTAGGTGGCCCATACGAATGCTGAAACAGTAGAGCAGCCAGACAGCAACTGATGAGGGCCCAACACGGGCACGAGTGTGTTTCCCAGTGTCACAGGGGATAGTATCAGCAGGTACCCCCAAGGGTACAGAACTTTGGCAGGTGGTGCTGGGGAGAAGCGTGGACATCTATGCAGGCACCACTACCCCAGAACCCGCACCATAGGCAGCTGCCTACCCGCACACTGGATGGCCCGAGACTGTGCACCACCAGCAGCAGGGCATGTCAGCATGGTGGCAGAGGGGTACTAGTGGTGGAGGGTGGAGTGGCTGCTGCCCACAGCAAACCATGGCCCAGCCCTGTTTAGGTGGGTGCCGTGCACTGCAACAGACAGGCTCTGTCTGACAAACAGTCATGGTATCTCCAGGGAATGCACTGCCTCTGTGGTAACACGGTGGTGCAGGGCACCCAGCCAGTGTTTTCAGGAGCAAAAGGCCACGGGTTCAAATCCCAGCTGTGGTTTCCACCAACGCAGTCCCCATATTTTACCTACTACTAAAATGTGGTAATACAGACAGAACCTTTAGTGCAGATAACATAAACATGCCCAAAACGCCTACATTTTACCCTACAGAGCACAGACACCATAAACATGCACATTACCTAGAGCAGAGTCTCCCAAAAGCAGTCCTGGAGGGCCAAACACCATTCAGGTCCCATGCCGTCTCCAATAAATATGGCTGTGCTGCATTTCTATGCAACGCAGATGTATCTCATGCATATTCATTAGGGAAAGCATGAAAACCCGAACAGTATTTGGCCCACCAGGACTGGAGTTGGGAACCTCTGCCCTAGAGCAGCGGCCAGCAGGGGCAGACACACCCGCACCCACAGGCTCCATCATCCAAAGCCCTCCTGGAGAGGCAGGATTTTGGGCCCTGTGTGCATCTCCCAATACTAGCACTTGCATACCTTAGCAATGCCACCCTAAACCTGGGAAAAGGGTACACATCTATCAAAAGGTTGCTATGATTACTGGCAGATAGCAATTCCTAAGTTAAGCACAATTTGCGGATTGAGCTGCATCATAGCAACCTTTCTGATGTCTGTGGAGTGTGCTACAGGTCTTGTGTTATTGCGTACCATAGCCATGCCTGCACTGTGCCCAGGACTGGTGCAGTGGCCAGGGCTGCCAAACACCTCTATAGTTGCACAATGCTGGCATAGGTGTGGGGAGTGTGTGTCTGTCTATCCAGTGTCTGGTGGCTGCCAACACCCTCCTCAGCCCACACTGCTAGCACTGTTGCCAGTATTGGCCTGCCAATGTGTATAATGAGGAGCAAGGTACTGTGGGTATAGCCCGGACCGGGCGGCCTGGGCAGGATGCATCTGCACAGGGCATAGGGCAATGGCTGGGACATTGTAGTGCCCGGCCACCACCTGCACAGACAGGGTGGCTACAGCATGTCCTCTGGGAGGTCACTCTCACCCTGACTGAGCAGTGACCACGGCATGGCTAGGCTCCCCCATAGTGCTATATTGTATTTCTCTCAAATGATATATATATGGGTTCTCTTTTCTGGGGCCCAATCACTGACTTATCTGCTTGGTGGGTGTGCTCACATCCCAGTTTTGGGTGCACACATCTCCTCCAGTAACATGCACTATGGACTAGCTAGCAGACTGTCTGCAGTTAGTATGTGTATGACTGGAACACCTTGCAGGGTGCAGTGGCTGGAGACTCACTGTGCTTGCTGCAGGAGAATGTCAGATGGGGGGGGGTGCAGCTGTGTGTTTCCAGGTACTGTCTGTCTGCCTGCTATTGCCTTATGGCTGTGTACGGTGTCTGTTCCCCAGCAGGACTGAGGTTAATGGTCCCCGCTACTGCCACCATTGCAGGGATGTAGAATGTGGATCTGTTGGTGGGAGATCCTGTCCCCCACCCTGAGCCCCAGAGGGCAGTTTGGGTGGTACTACATAATCCGCCTATGGGTCCAACCACCCCCCCTCCCCCCCTCCCCCCCTCCCCCCTCCCCCCCTCCCCTCCCTCCCCCTCTCCCTCCCCCTCTCCCCCCCTCCCCCCACCTCTCCCCCCACCCCCTCCCCCTCCCCCCCTCCCTCCCCCCCTTCCCTCCCCCCCTCCCCCCTCTCCACACAATGTGGACGGTCTGTAGCTACTCTGTGCCAGTAACACACACGGTCAGTTCCCCCTACGAGGCCGAGGTGCTGTGGGGGTGCATACCCCATCTTGTGATCATCTGTAGACTGCTGATCTGCATGTGCAGTGCACCATGGATACGGGTGGGTTAACCCTATCCTGGTAACCACAGCAGACAGTTTGTGTGGTGACCTGATGTCCTTCAGTAGCCAGACAGGGGCTTGTCAGTGGCACTAGAGAAGTAGCCCACTGGTTACTTCACTACCTGTGTAGCCAGAGGTCATGGGTTTGATCCCACAGTGGACTTTTTTGATAGGGCTGTCTGAGGCATTTTTTTTTTTAATTTAAAGTGGTGCTGCCAGCAAAAACACCCTCACAGTGCTGTAACCTTAAGGCGCCTCATAAGGCGCCCTATAAGGTGCCTTATAAGGCACCCCATAGGGAACATTATAGGGTGCCTTGGCGGACAGTGCACTTTATAATGTGCCCTCTGGAGTGCCTTATAGGGCGCCTTATGCGGCACCTTAGGTTACGGCACTGTGAGGGTGTGTTTGCGGGCAGCATGAATTTAAATTAAAAAACAAAATGCCTCAGACAGCACTGATTTAAAATAAAGGGTACTGCCTCAGACAGCTTTACTCATCAAGCTCACTGGGGGATTGAACTCACAACTGCTGCACCATCAGCCACTGTATTAACCATTGTGCTACAGCTCTGCTGCTGTGTTTGCAGGTCAGCGCTTCTTCTTAAGAATAACGTGCTTTGACGCGCGCTGCTCCCTCTATCGCACGAAAAGGTACCTTATCACAGGATAACCCAAAATGCTACGTTAAGACTGACACGCCCACTACCTTATATGGCATCCTGCACACTAACGCCGGCTGCACGTTAAGACTGCTTAGTAAACATACCCCTAAGACGCCCATTTCTCCATTTCACAGATCTACACACTGTTACCCTTATTATGCTCCTTAAACCTATTCTAGTTTCTTATTACAAGCTGCTATTTATTCATTTTCAGACACATTAGCCAGGTTGTCAACAAACCTTTGATGCAAACATCTCCATATTGCGTTCCCAAACTGTTCTCCCTGCTTAAAGTTAGACTGGAGACGAATAGGACCTGACAGTGGCTGTGTTTTGAGAGGAGTCTAAATCAGGGATTGTTACTTCTCCCGATGAAAGAAACTCAATGACAAGTGTAAATTACAACATATTCTCATTCAGATCATTGTTCAAAACTCTTAGAGGTATGTTTACTAAACTGCAGTAATGTCATTCGTGTTAGGTTCCGCGGTAGAGGCAGAAATGCCCAAATAAGGACATGGGCAGTACATCGTTAGAGATAACGAGCGTTACAAGGTGCCATAGAATAACGAGTGTTAGAAAGCGCCGTGTAAAGCGCCACGCAAGGCGCCCTGTACGGCGCCCTATAAGGCACTTGATAAGGTGCCTAGTAAGGCATCCAGAGTAGCACAATGGTTAATACAATGACTGATGGTGCAGGGGTCATGAGTTGAATCCCCCTGTGGATCTAATGAGTAAAGCTGTCTGAGGCATTTTGTTTTGTAATTTAAATTAGTGCTGCCCGCAAACACACCCTCACAGAGCCGTAACCTAAGGTGCCGCATAAGGCACCCTATAAGGCACTCCAGAGGGCACATTATAAAGTGCACTGTCCGCCAAGGCACCCTATAATGTTCCCTATGGGGTGCTTTATAGGGTGCCTTATAGGGCACTTTATAGGGCGCCTTAAGGTTACAGCACTGTGAGGGTGTTTTTGCTGGAAGCACCACTTTAAATTTAAAGAAAAAAATGCCTCAGACAGCCCTACCAAATAACACCACAGTGGGATCAAACCCATAACTTCTGGCTCCACAGGCAGTGAAGTAACCAGTGGGCTACATCTCTAGTACTACTAGCACACCCCTGGCTGGCTAGTGAAGGACTTCAGGTCACCACAGAAACTGTCTGCTGTGGTTACCAGGATTTGGGTTAACCCACCCGTATCCATGGTGCACTGCACATGCAGATCAGCAGTCTACAGATGATCACAAGATGGGGTATTGTGATGCAGCGAACCCTCCTTTGGAGAGAAAAACAGTTCTGGATTCTGAAAGAAAAAGAAGTTGCCTGCAATATCCAGAGGATCCACCTAGAGGGAGCAGGAGAGTCAGGACAGAGACCACAGAACCACGCCTCTGTGGGCAGGACTTATGTTCCAAAAGCTCACATTTAAGGGGAGGCAAGCAAGAGTCAGGAGGAAGCTCATATGCTGGGAGCTTACCTGCAAAAAGCTCAGCTGCTAGAATCTCATCTGCCTGGAGATCCACTACTGGGGAAGCAATGGAAGGATTACCTTCCTCAGCTGGGAGGGAACAAGCGGGAGCCTGTTCCAGAGAGAGATTGAGGACATGCTATGAAGGTACCAGAGCAAGATTGGGATCTAGTCCAAAAGCAAACCTGAGCAAAAAGACAGGCTGGGAGAGGAGAACCAGTCCTGTAAGCCAAAGGCTAGGCCGAGAAAGCCAAAGCCAAACCAGACCGGGCCCTGAAACCCACAGGAGGGCAGGCCTCAAAGGCCTGAGGAGGAAAGACTGGGAGAGCCGAAGGAGAATACCTGAGAGCACTGATACGGAAGGCAGCAGCCAAGGTAGGCCTCCTGTATCGCCCCAGAGAACCAAAAGAAAATCCAGAGGTAAAGCTTTTAATATTTGCTACTGTTTTCCTAAAGCCAAGTTAAGAGAAGAACCTTGGGAGGGAGAGTCTCCTTACCTAAAGCACAAGCCAAAGCCAAAGTTAAAAGACAGTTTGAGCAAGGACAGAACTTTTAGAGGAAAGCATTATAAAGAAAATGTTTTTAAACCTCTAGAGGAAGAGATGCCATCATGGTATTCCACCACACAGAACCGTAGGCCCAAACAAACTGCTAAGTCCTGGGAAGCAGTGAGCCAAACCCACATAAAGGACACCTATCTTGACTCTTCAGAACAGTCAGAAGAGGCCATGCAGGTGGAATCCGTACATGAAGATCTTGATAGCCCTATGGAATGTGCATATTGTGCCGTGAGTGATATAGAGTCACTCCAGAGCCCTTTGGAGTGAATAAAGCAATATTGTTTTGGTAGCTTTTATGCTGTGAAGTTAACAGTTTCTGGTTGTTTTTCTTGTGCTTACAAAAGCTGCTACGTCTACCAATGTGTTTATCCTATGTTCTGAACCCTTAGTGCAAAAAGGGAAAATAAAGCCTTTTTCTTTTTCCCTCCACTTTTGTGCAAGACTGTATTCTCTTTGGGAGTTGGCAACGAGGCCGGCACAAGGCACTGGCCCTTGACCCTCGCACCTGGCCAATCCCAATCACAAACATCTTAGTGGCCCCAGGCCCAGCCCCTCGGTGGAAAAACTACGCCGCCACCAGGGGGGGCTGGCGCCGCGGCAGGGCGACAGTATGCACCCCCACAGCACCTCGGCCTGGTAGGGGGAACTGACCGTGTGTGTTACTGGCACAGAGTAGCTACAGACCGTCACAGTGTGCAGGTCCTGTGCTCACCCTGAGGGTGAGGTGGGGTGCCCAGCACCATTTCCACCGCACCTGGCTTTGCTGAGATAGGCTATGCTGCAGGTCCCCATCAGTGCCAGTGTGTGATAGGTAGTCCTTGCAGACACACCTAGGATATGCCTGTGTCCATCTGTATTTCACATCTAGCCCTTGTGGACTATGATGCACCCAGAATAGTGCATATCCTGTGTGGGTGCCATGGTCACATGATTTAGGTGAAGGGGGGTATTTGGACCCACAGGCGGATTGCATACAACCACCCAACCCACCCTCTGTGGCTCAGGGTGGGGGACAGGATCTCCCACCAACAGATCCACATTCTACCCCCCTGCAATGGTGACATTAGAGGGGACCATCAACCCCAGTGCTGCTGGGGAATAGACACCCTACAGGGCAGTCAATGTAGATCTGTACGCATCCATAAATAAGGCAATGGCAGACAGACAGTCGGCCTGGAAATGCACAGCTGCCCCCCACCACCATCTGACATTCTCCAGCAGCACGCACAGTGAGTCACCATCCGCTGCACCCTGCAAGGTGTTCCAGCCATACACATACTAACTGCAGACAGTCTGCTAGCTAGTCCATAGTGCATGTTCCTGGAGAAAATGTGTGCACCCAAACCTGGGATTTGAGCACACCAACCAAACAGATAAGTCAGTGATTGGGAACCAGAAAACAGAACCCATATATATCACTTAAGAAAAACACTGCATAGCACTATGGGGGAACCCAGCCATGCCATGGTCACTTCTCAGTCAGGGTGAGAGTGACCTCCCAGCAGGACATGCTGTGGCCACCCTGTCCGTGCAGGTGGTGGCCGGGCACTACAATGTCCCAGCCATTGCCCTGTGCCCTGTGCAGATGCATCCTGCCCAGGCCGCCCGGTCCGGGCTATACCCACAGTACCTTGCTCCTCATTATACACATTGGCAGGCCAATACTGGCAACAGTGCTAGCAGTGTGGGCTGAGGAGGGTGTTGGCAGCCACCACACACTGGATAAACAGACACATACTCCCCACACCTATGCCAGCATTGTGCAACTATAGAGGTGTTTGGCAGCCCTGGCCACCGCACCAGTCCTGGGCACAGTGCAGGCATGGCTATGGCACGCAATACTGTTGTGGTCACTCCCCAGGGTGGTAAACACTGTCAGACACCAGACCTGAAACACACCCCACAGACATCAGAAAGGTTGCTATGATACAGCTCACTCAGAAATTTGTACTTAACTTTGGAATTGCTATCTGCCAGTAATCATAGCAATCGTTTGATAGCTGTGTACCGTATTCCCAGTTTTAGGATGGACTTGCTAAGGTATGCAAGTGCTAGTATTGGGAGATGCACGAAGGGCCCAATATCCTGCCTCTCCAGGATGCTTCGGTTAATGGAGCCTGTGGGTGCGTGTGTGTCTGCCCCTATTAGCCGCTGCTCTAGGGCAGAGGGTCCCAACTCCAGTCCTGGAAGGCCAAACACTGTTCAGGTTTTCATGCTGTCCCTAATGAATATGCAAGAGATACATCTGCATACCATGGGGGCAGTGCATAGAAATGCATCACAGCCATATTTATTAGAGGCAGCATGGAACATGAATGGTGTTTGGCCCTCCAGGACTGCATTTGGGAGACTCTGCTCTAGGTAATGCGCATGTTTATGGTGTCTGTGCTCTGTAGGGTAAAATGTAGGTGTTTTGGGCATGTTTACGTCATCTGCAATAAAGGTTCTGTCTGTATTAGCAGTGGGTAAAATATGGGGACTGGGTTGGCAGGAACCACAACTGGGACTTGAACCTGTGATTTTCTGTTTCTGAACACACTGGTTGTGTGCACTGCACCAACGTGTTGCCACAGAGACAGTGCATTCCCTGGAGATACCATGACTGTTCGTCAGACAGGGCCTGTCTGTTGCAGTGCATGGCACCCAACTACACAGGGCTAGGCCACGATCTGCTCTGGGCAGCTACCACTGCCCCCTCCACCACTAGTATTCCTCTGCCACCATGCTGACATGTCCTTCTGCTGGAGGTGTGCAGTCTCAAGCCCTCCAGTGTGCGGGTAGGCGGCTGCCTATGGTGCGGGTTCTGGGGTAGGGGTGCCTGCATAATGTCCACACTTCCCCCCAGCACGGCCTGCCACTGTTCTGTGCCTTTGGGGGTAGCTGCTGGGTACTATCCCCTGTGACACTGTGGGAAACACAGTCGTGCCCATGTTGGGCCTTCATCAGTTGCTGTCTGGCTGCTCTGCTGTTTCAGCATTCGTATGGGCCACCTAGGCATCACCCTAGTCCGCACTGTGGCCTAGCTGCACCACAGCATGTGCCGCCTGCGGCCCTCTGTATCCCCTTTTCCAGCATCTGCCCAGTTGCCCGTTCTGACATGCCCACCCTGCTGTTGTGCAACATGTACACACCATAGGACACCTGTCCAACAAGGGAAAGCCCTGATCAGCGCTATTTCACTGTGGGATCATTCACCTTGTCGGGGGACAGAACATAGACGCTTCCACGATTAATATCTTTTTTTGGGAGCGTTCTTGGTAGTGTTTTTGCTGTTTCCCAATATTATCACTATTGGCCAGCTTGGTTAAGTTTTTTTCCAGTTTGTTGAGGTCATTTTCAATGTTTATGTGCCCTTTTGTTCTGTGCACATGTATCACACTTATCACTTTTTGTAGGTTTCCCTGCCTGTGCTGTACATTGCTGACACTGAAATGGTTTCTCTGCCCTGCAAATGTGCATCTAACGGCAGGTTTTCAATCGCGTTAGGATTCAGCTCTTCAGATCAGTGCGTTAGTGTGAAAGGAGCCTCTCCCCGCCCACACTCCGCCCATTGACCCCTTCTCTCCGCCCTCTCTCCACCTTCTGCGGTATTTACCGCGCCGTGGAACATCAACGGTCGTTAACGTTACGTAACGCGCGTTATGTAACGTTAACGCAGTTTAGTAAACATACCCCTTAGTCTACACACTGCCATTTCCAAGGGACATCTTATTATACTCCTCATAATCTCTCTGTGTATAGCGATAGAAACTTCTAAGAAATGGTTTGCAAATAAGAACTCATCAGTTCTTAGGAATGCATGGAGTATACTAGTGCGACATAACCTGTCCTTCCTGTTATTATACACAGGTAATATCGCAGAAACTACTACTGTCCTCTAACAAACAATTAATGTATTTTGTTTCTATCCAGCAGATCATAAAATCACTCAGGAAAAGAAACGAGAGGGAAACCAAAAAGAACATCAGGAAAAAATGCAACAAATCCCAGGACAATCAGGAAATGTCTGGGAGAATATTTCCCAGGGGACTGAGAGGAAAACCGCAAGGAATTGCCAACAGACATTGGAGAAGGAGCAGAGAGATCCACCAAATGGAGAACTGAGTGTGAGAGAAGTGACAGGGAGCAAGCTAACATCCTTGAGCACCAGAGACACTTGAGAAGAGAGACATTCTTCCAGAATAATAACAATGATCAAGAGAATTCTAACCTCAACCAGGGAGAAGAGAAAGGAAAGAAAAGCCCGAGAGAATTTACCGTTACTATGTGGAATGAGAGCATCAATTGTACTTGCATTACGTGTAATAAGAGCTTCACATGTCACGCAGGTGAGAAACCAGTGACATGTAATGAGTGTAATGAAAGCTACACTCGACTTTCATATTTAAAAATTCACCAAATAAGCTACACGATAGGCAAACCATTTACATGTACGGAGTGTAATAAAAGCTTCACTCGGCATTCAACTTTAAAAGTTCACCAAAGGATCCACACTGGAGAAAAGCCTTTTACATGTACTGAGTGTAATAAAAGCTTCACTTACCTTTCTTGTCTAAAACTTCACCAAAGGGTTCATTTGGGAGACAAACCATTTACATGTTCCGAGTGTAATAAAAGCTTCACCCAGCTTTCAACTTTAAAAATTCATCAAAGGATCCACACTGGAGAAAAGCCCTTTAGATGTACCGAGTGTAATAAATGCTTCACTCAGTTTTCAAAGCTAAAAATTCACCAAAAGATCCATGTGGGAGACAAACCATTTACATGTTCCGAGTGTAATAAAAGCTTCACTCAGCTTTCAAATCTAAAAATTCACCAAAGGATCCACATGGGAGACAAACAATTTAAATGTTCTGAGTGTAATAAAAGCTTCACTCAGCTTTCAAGTCTAAAAATTCACCAAAGGATCCATGTGGGAGACAAACCATTTACATGTACCGAGTGTAATAAAAGCTTCACTCGGTTTTCAAGTCTAAAAATTCACCAAAGGATCCATGTGGGAGACAAACCATTTACATGTTCCGAGTGTAATAAAAGCTTCACCCGGCTTTCAACTTTAAAAATTCATCAAAGGATCCACACGGGAGAAAAGCCTTTTACATGTACTGAGTGTAATAAAAGCTTCAATCAGCTTTCAGCTTTAAAAATTCACCAAAGGATCCATGTGGGAGACAAACCATTTACATGTTCCGAGTGTAATAAAAGCTTCACCCGGCTTTCAAATCTAAAAATTCACCAAAGGATCCATGTGGGAGACAAACCATGTACATGTTCCGAGTGTAATAAAAGCTTCACCCAGCTTTCAACTTTAAAAGTTCATCAAAGGAGCCACACGGGAGAAAAGCCCTTTAGATGTACCGAGTGTAATAAACGCTTCACTCAGTTTTCAAAGCTAAAAATTCACCAAAATATCCATGTGGGAGACAAACTATTTACATGTTCCGAGTGTAATAAAAGCTTCACTCGGCTTTCAACTTTAAAAATACATCAAAGGATCCACACGGGAGAAAAGCCTTTTACAAGTACTGAGTGTAATAAATGCTTCACTAAGTTTTCAAAACTAAATAATCACCAAACGACTCACACGTGAGACAAGAAATCTGACAAGAGAGCACAAGACACCTGTATGCAAATGCAGAGTAAAAACAAAGAACCAAAGCACCAGAAGCAGTGGTTGATAAAAGTTACTTTATTGGAAGACACCCCAAAATCACCAAAGGATCCATGTGGGAGACAAACCATTTAATGTACTGAATGTAATAAAAGCTACACTCAGCTTTCAAATTTAAAAGCTCACTAAATAATCTACATGAGAGACAAGTCATTTATGTGTATCGATTTTAATAAAAGCTTCACTTGTCTTCCAGCTCTCTAAAATCACCAAATGACCCACAGAGAGATACAATAAAGTAGCACACCTTGTCTGTTGGAAACTCTGCAAACAACATGGACCCGATATTCAGTGCCAGGAGCTAGGCACAAGTATGGCACCTAGCCACCAGCGCTGAACTTTAAACCCGGATATTCATTGCCGGGGTCATATGCAGCCCCAGTATTGAATTAACCATTAACCCAGGATTAACCATTTTATATATGCTGATGACATCATGCTAGCTATTCCCATAACCACTAAAAACCATACATATGACTCTCTATCCAAATGCATGGCCGAGACCTCCTCCTGGATGGAAACGAACTACCTCAGCATAAATCTCAAAAAAACTGAGGCAATGTTTGTAACAAGATCTTCTATGACTGAGAACACTTACCCGGAAACAATCACAATCAACAAAACTTCAATACCTGTCAGAAAACAGGTAAAATACTTAGGGGTAATAATAGACCACACCCTATCCATGCTGCCACACATAAAACAAACAGTAAAAACCATTTTCTACAAACTCAAAACTATTCAGCACCTAAGGCCACTCCTTGAAACACAAGACTTTAGATCCGTAGTAAGTACACTGATCACCCCTCACTTCGACTATTGCAATAGTCTCCTAATAGGCCTCCCTCAAAAAAGCACATACCTTCTACAAAGAGCACAAAACATCTGTGCAAAAGTAATTGCTAAAGCCCGCCTAACAGACCACGTAACCCCAATACTGCTGGAACTCCACTGGCTTCCTATAAACAGCCGAATCAAATACAAAATTATCCTAACAACCTATAAACTCATAAACGACATAGCCCCCTCACACTTAACCACATTACTGCAATCTCCAACATCGACAAGGACCCTCAGACAAAACGCAGCCCACTCCCTCATCATACCTAAAGCCATCTGTAAAACCAAGAATACCACTAGCTCTAGAGCATTCTCATTCACTGCTCCTACACTCTGGAACGACCTCCCTATTGAACTTCGCACCATAAGAGACCTCATCCAATTCAGAAAAGAATTAAAGACCTACCTGTTCACTGAACACTTCGAAATCCCCTACTCCCCCAAAGCCAGCTCTACTACAAATGTGGGCACCCATGCACAAACTCCCTTAACCCCAACAATGTAACCACAAGCCTGTCCCCCCCACACACGCCCCAAAGATGACAAAATAAAAGGAACTAAATTCCAGCACCTACGCCAATTTCTACCCCATACACCACACACACTACACGATGTAAATATACTTTTGTACAAAGTTTGATATGTTTGCTTTAATACCTACAAAGATTTTGCTTTAATACCTTCAAGTTGTTTTTGTTACAATACCTACAAAGTTTATATTTACTGTTCAATGTAAATAGTTGATTTCTACTGTTCTATGTAAAATGTATACAAATTGTGTACAAGACTGTTAATCTGTTATATGTAAACCGCCCTTGATCTCTGGAAGGGGCGGTATAAAAGAAATAGTTAAATAAATAAATAAATAAATAAAATAAATAAATATCCAGGTTTGCTGCAGATACTCCAGCAGCACAGAGGCTGACTCAGCAGAGGTGATATTGACCCACTGCCCAATTAGCTCCCATTGGTAAAAGATAGGCGCAGCAAAAGTTGGCCTATCTTTTACCCGCAGAAGCTAACGAGGTTGTGGTGCAATATCGCCACTACCCATTTAAGAACATAAGAAATGCCATACTGGGTCAGATCAAGGTCTATCAAGCCCAGTATCCTGTTTCCAACAGTGGCCAATCCAGGTCATAAGTACCTAGCAATTTTCCAAATAGACCTACAGGTTCCATAATGCTTATATTGGGGCAAGCAGTGGATTAACCAGGTCCTCTTTAATAATGGTTTATGGACCTTTCCTCCAGGAGCTTGCCCAAACCTTTTTAAAGCCAGCTACAATAACAGCTTTTACTACATCCTCCTGTAATGAATTCCAAAGTTTGATTACACGTTGGGTGGAAATATATTTTCTCTTATTAGTCTTAAACGGGTTACACTGTAGCTTCATTGCATGTCCCCAAGTCTTTCTACTTTATGATGGCATAAAGAATCTATCTATGTTTTACCGTTCCACTTTATTCATTAATTTATAGGCCTCTCCCCTACTTCTTGCCTCACCTCCTGTCCCTAAGTAAGATAATTTCATCCTTCTATCGCTATTGGATAACCCTGTTCAACTACAAGCAACCTCACTATATTGTATATAGTTAGCAGTTTTCTAGTTTATCCCTAGTTTCCATCCATTATAATGTTGACCTGTTACATGTAAAATTGTTCTATGTAATATTATGTTCTGTTCTCTATAAACCACTTTGATCACGGGAAACACAGTATAGAAAACGAATTAAACAAATAAAATCATATCTCCGCTTAGCCGTCTCTTTTCCAGGTTGAAGAGCCCTAACCTCATAAGCCTCTCCTCATAAAGGAATCCTTCCATCCCCTTTACCATTTTGGTGGCTCTTCTCTGTACCTTTTCTAATTTTGCTATATCCTTTTAAAGATATGGTGATCAAAACTGCATACAGTTTTCAAGGTGTGGTTGCACTATAGAATGATACAGAGGCATTATAATATCCTTTCAAAATATTTCAGTTCTCTCAACACTCTCTGATGCATACTGTCCAGTCCAGGTGATTTGCTACTCTTTAGTTTTTCAAATAGTTGTAATACATCTTCCCAATGTATCAATATTTCTTTCAATTCTTCCGATGCATCATCTTTAAATACCATTTCAGTCATGGGTAACTTCCCTATATCTTCTTCAGTAAAGACCAAAGCAAAGAATTCATTCAGTCTCTCTGCTATGGCCTTGTCCTCTCTTAGTGCCCCTTTTATCCCTCTATCATCTAATGGTCGACAACAAGCCCTTGAATGCCCATGACATGCCCCGATGCTGAGTGATTATCATCGGGGTGTGTAGTGGCATTCATAGGAGATATTCAATGGAACTAACCATGTTAGTGACATTAAATATCCCATTCTGCACCATTTACATGTTTTACAACTTTGTAAACTGTGTAAATGCCTTAGAATATCAGGCTCTACAACATCGTGATCCTTGAAAAGCACTGGATCATAACCCTAAGGGAATTGCAGAGAATGAAGAGGTTATGATCACCTGGGACATTCCCATTCTGACAGATAAGAAACTGGATGTGAGGAAAGCCAACATAGTGGTAAAGGAGAAATACATCAAAATGGCATTGATAATAGAGGTGTCGGTTCTAAGTGATTGTTCTGTGAATCGCATGGAGAGGCAGAAGATACTGAAGTACCAAGAAATGTAATCAGAGACCAAGAAAATATGGCAGAAAGATACAGAAATATTTCCCATTATACTGAGAACCGCTCGCTTGATAAAGAAGAACTTCCAAGTACATCTTGACAAACTACCCATATCTGTTACAGCTTATTAACTATAGAAGGAATTCTCTTTAGCATGATGCAAGCTACGCCGAGCATTAGCAGTATATTTGAGAGACTGAGATCATACTCCACGTACCCTGGCTTAAGAGTGATGTTCTTGACTGTTATGGTATGCGCAAAACTCGCCTATTTGGAGAACTGTCCAGAGACAAAACATTTACATGTATTGAATGTAATAAAAACTTCATTTACCCATCAAGGCTGAAAAGGCACCAAATACTTCAAACATGGTGACCCTGTTGTAGAATATCTCTCCCAAATTTCATCAAGATTGCAGTATAGTCAATGTATGGTATGAAAGAAAAAGAAAAATACATTTTGACCACATATAACCACTATAAAAAGGCATCCATCCATATCTTATACGGTAGGGCTAGTGAGGGTAGTATCTATAGTGCAGACACAGCAGATGGAGAAAACATCCCTGGCACAGATAAAGGCCATAGTGAACTTGTTCATGGACCCAATGTAGCAAAACATAAACCATAGAAGTTAATGAAAAAGTTAAGAAGATGAACTAGAATTAAGTGGATCCCTGCAGATAAAAGGAGATAAGGTATTGTTACCTTTATGCCACAAATCACATATTTAAACCAAGATAGTATATGAAGAGAGTTTGCCAGAAACTGCAATAAAGAGGCTTACTGCCAATGGAAAAGCTGCAAAAAGCAACTGATGCAAATTTAAGGCCCTTAATTTTAAAGATCAAAGTAAAGAAGTACACGAGTGATAAAATCTTAGAGCGAGGGCTTCTGTAGAAAAAGGAATAGAGAAAGGAAGAGGAGACCTAGGCAGAAGCACCACAAGATAGACATATGCAGAAAAAGAAAGGAGAGTCTCAGAAAGGGCTAAGAAGAAAATCAGTTACAGGAAGAGAGAGAAGGTCTGTGATAGAGAGACTGGGAGAGAGGCTGGTGCACAGGGAAAAGGAAGGGATTCAGAAAAGAGCAAAAGAAGAAGAACTGCAAGAATGAGAGAAAGACGGACACCAGAAAAGAAGCTGAAGAGAGGAAAGAATGAGGAGGCTGGGAAGAGAGCACTAAAAGGAAGACTGAAGTACAGATGGAGATCCAAGAACGCAGGAGAATGGAATAAATAAGAACATAAGATATGCCATACTGGGTCAGACCAAGGTCCATCAAGCCCAGTATCCTGTTTCCAACAGTGGCCAATCTAGCTCATACATACCTAGCAGTTTCCCCAAAAGACACAGGTTCCACAATGCTTGTACTGGGTCAAGCATTAATATCCCGGGTCCCTTCTTAATAATGGTTTATGGACCTTTACTCCAGGAACTTGTCCAAACCTTTTTTAAACTCAGCTGCACTAACAGCCTTTACTACATCTTCCGGTAACAAATTCCAGAGTTTGATTACACGTTGAGTGAAAAAATATTTTCTTTTATTAGTCTTAAATAGTTTACCCTGTAGCTTTATTGCATGTCCTCTAGTCTTTCTATAATCTGATAACATAAACAATCAATCTATGCTGACCCATTCCACTGTGTTCATTAATTTATAGACTTCTATCATATCTCCCGTCAGCAGTCTCTTTTTCAGGTTAAAGAGCCCTAACCTTTTTAGTCTTTCTTCATAGGAGTATCCTTCCATCCCCTTTACCATTTTGGTGGCTCTTCTCTGAACCTTTTTAAGATACGCCATATCCTTTTTAAGATACGGCGACCAGAATTGCACACAATATTCAAGGTGCGGTCTCACCATGGAATGATATAGAGGCATTATAATATCTTTTATTTTCCATTCCTTTCCTTATGATACCTAGCATTCTATTTGCTCTCTTGGCTGCCGCTGCACACTGAGCCGAGGGTTTTAACATGGTATCCACAATGACGCCTAAATCTTTTTCCTGAGTGGTGGTTCCTAATGTGGAACCTTGCGTCGTGTAACCATAGTTTGGGTTGTTCTTCCCTAGGTGCATAACTTTGCACTTGTCCACATTAAATTTCATCTGCCATTTTGATGCCCAGTCTTCCAATTTATCAAGCTCCTCTTGCAATTTTCTACAATCCTCTTGGGTTTTAGCAACTTTAAATAGTTTTGTGTCATCTGCAAATTTGATAACCTCACTCATTATTCCCTTTTCCAAGTCATTTATGAATATGTCAAAAAGCAGTGGACCCAGCACAGATCCCTGGGGTACACCACTATTCACCTTTCTCAATTGGAAAAATTGGCCATTTAGCCCTACCCTCTGCTTTCTATCTTTTAACCAGTTCCTGATCCACAATAGTACACTGCCTCCTATCCCATGACCCTTTAGTTTTTGAAGATCAAGACACAAATAAACTAAAGAGGAGAATGAAAAGCAGGAAGAGGACCTGGAGGTGGAAAAATTAATGATTGAGCATTTGGCATGTACTGTACGCTGGGTCTCAGACAAGGGAAAGATTAACTAAGTTGAATTTGAAATCAGAAATTGAAAGTATGATAAGTAAGATACAAATTAATATTGTGCAGCAAAAATGGGGCCAGAAGAGAATAATGATTCCTCCTTGGCAAAATCACTTTGAAGGAACAATTGAAGTCATTGTGTGCAGTGGTGTCCCTGATAGACAAGTCTCTACAGGATTACAAACATCAAAAATAATGTGGAAGATCTATAATATCAAATTGAAACATGTTGCATTAACAGAAGACCTTAAATTCATGTGCTCCAATAATAAATTGAAAATAAAAGCAGAGGCACAAAAATTATGGAGATATGAAGAAAAAACCAGAGATATCAAAATGAACTATTTAGAGAGAACCCAGAACAGTTCTATAGGGCACTGGGGAAGAGTGTTAGTATGTTGAAAATAGCACTGATGAAAGATGAAACAGAAACATTATGGAGAGACTTATATGAAGACCCTGTAGAGCACAGTTGAGAAGCAGAATGGTTACTCTGTATATGCAAGAATTTGGAAAACGTAAACATCAAACCATGGCAGGCATGAAGTCAAAAAAGGCACTGCATTAGACTCAGTGCAACCAAGCTCATACCATCTCATTACCAGTCTACTTTTCCTGGCAAAGGCAATATAAAAAGTTGTTTTATCACAGCTCCAAGACCACATAGATAGCCATTTTTCACTTGACCAACATCAATATGGGTTCAGACCACAACATGGAGTAGAGACTCTTAACAGCTTTAACTGATGATGTCATAAAAGGCTTGGACAAACCTAACTCAGGTTTTATTCTCACTTCCTTGACAGCAAAGTGGCCTTTGACTCAATTTCTCGTGACTTACTAATTCGATGTCTACATGCATTAGGCCTTAGAGGTACCACTGTAAATTGGTTTTAATCATAGCCCTCTAACCGACACAGGTCAAAATGGATTCTGAAAACTCTTGTGCATGTATACAGCACCAAGGAGTCCCTGAAGGATCGGCATTATCTTCTTTATTACTTAATCTTTTTCTTCAATCAGTTTGCTCTATCATAACAAAACATAATGTCTTCTACCATTTATACGCTGATGACGTGATGCTATACACTCCTATCTATAATACCAACCCTGACTTCCCTCATCTTTCAGATCTATTACACATTGGCTAACTCAACATAATTTAACTATAAATTATAAGAAGAATGAAGTCCTCTTTGTCACTAGGGATATTAAGTTTATTCCACGGCCATACATTTCCTTTCATAGTACTCAGTTGCAAGTCAAGTCAGAAGTACGTTACTTAGCTGTCATTCTGGACCAACACTTCTCTTTTTCTTCACACATAAATAATTCCGTGAAAAGCATTTATTACAAGCTTAAGAGCACACAGCATCTCAGACTACTCTTTGAACTGCATGACTTTTGCTCTGTCCTGCAGGCTGTTATATTTCCATATTTTGATTACTATAATCTTATACTCCAAGGACTGCCAAATTACAGCACTCATCCTTTCCAGCTAGCTCTCCTTCTCTTCAGTGCCTCAGGATCGGAGCATATTACACCACATCTTAAACAACTACACTAGCTACCTATGTCTCAATGAATTAAATACAAATCCTTGTTCACAGCCTATCTGCTACTTTCCTGAAATCTCTTATTCAGAGGATGCCTGATAATAGAAGTAGAAGATCAGGATCCGTTAACACATTACTCCTTCCATCTATAAGCGCAAAGATTAATCTCACATCCTCGAGGAGAGCCTTTTCCCTCTTTGTTCCAGCTCTTTGGAACATACTCCCACACAAACTCTGTGCTAGCCATGACTTGTTGGACTTTAACAAAAGACGAAAAGGCCACATGTTTTTAGAGAATTTCTCAACTAATGGTGCATAATTGTCAGCTCATTAATTTCATTTACCTCTGCTTAATGTAATTTACTTTTGTTCCATTGTACTTGTGTCCTTCTTCTATGTAAAGCCATCTTGGCCTTGATGTTTTTTGTAAACTACTTAGACTCTCAGATTTGCAGTATATAAAAATAAACTAAAAAGTTGGAAAGCAGGTTAAAAAGAGTTCCAATTGGAAAACCCCTGGCATAGAATGTATTGCCCTAGTTTTGGCTCAGTTAACATCACACCACCAATACCTAGTAAATTGTTAAACCCAGTTGGTCAGAGAGCTAGAGTTAACACTGTAGTGGCTAATAAAAATAAAAACACTTCTGCTGCCAAAGGGAACACCAAGTCATGTCCCTAAATATTACAGGACAATAACTATGTTGTTGCATGTAAACCTCTGTGACTTTTAGCGGTATAGAAAAATAGTTAAATAAATACAATCTTTAAACTATTTACTACAAGAGATCCTGACAGAATATACAAACATATTGATTCTAATAGCATCATGACAATAGAGCAGAAGGGCAATAAGAAAGGAGTTTATTGAACCCAAAGACTAGTTAATGCTGAATAAAGCCATCATAGCCACTCCAAGAAGAGTAGAAACCTTGCATAGCATGGATTGACTATAAGAAAGGTTTTGATAACATCCCACACTCTTGGATAATAAGCTGCCTTGAAATGTACATAATATACCTCAGATTCAGTGAGTACATCAAGTTTACCATGAAAATGTGGCAAATCGGACTCCCTCTGAAATGTAACAATGGACAGTTCATTATTCCTAACTTCAAAATCCAAGTGATGAATGCTTCAGGGAGATTCCTTGTCACCACTTTTGCTTTGTATGGCACATAATCCATGGTGATTCTCATTAACTCTTTGGGATATGGATTTAGTCTTAATCCTAAAGATTTCACAGTTACAGCTCCAGTGATCAACAACTAATGGAACAATTCTGTGTTGTGAAAAACTTCTCAGATGGCATCAAGATGACTTTTGGCCCTGAGAAATATGCTAAGGCAACCTTCTTAGAGTATAATTGAGCAAAACGGAAAACATCTTCCTGACTGATATTTGCCATTTTCCAGGTCATGCTGTGTCTTCATAACTGTAAGATAACTGCATCCAGTTATGAAGATGCAGCATGACCTGGAAAACTGCAAAGATCATCATAATAAATAAAATAAATAATTCATAGTGGCTGTGGAAGCACAAGAGAACATCTCCCTGATTGATGATTGTGACATCAAGGAACTTGAACAGGAAGGTGTATATAAATATCTAGAAAATAGAGGAAGGAGCAACAATCTAGCCAATCAAGCAAAATTTATTGAGAAACCATCAGCAAAGGATATTACAGGCGATTAAAACTGTTACTGAAAAGTACTTTAACATCACAAAATAAGATACAAGCCATTAAGTAGCTGGCAATTCCCATATTGTTATATGACTTTGCAATTGTAAACCATCCTCTTAAAGATATTTAAAAATTGAATATATGAATAAGAAAACATCTCCATGCCTACAAGATAATCTCTAGGAAGCAGTATACCAAGGCTACCCAGCCCTTGAGCTAAAGGAGGAATGGGGCTTGTAGAAATTGATTATACATATAGAACTAACATTACAAGTCTCCAGCATCAGTAGATCCCAACATGATAAAAATGTTGAAATATGAAATTAAACATTCAGAATCCACCTCAGCTATCATACCTGGACTGTCATTTTAATGAGTAGAAGGAGTGGATGAGAATCTACCAAGACACATGCAGAAGGAAGCAACAGAATTTGCAAAACAAGAGAAAAATCTCTCTAAAGAATTAGATTAGCAAACTAGAAACAATAAGTAGAGTGGGAAATACAGAGCATTACTCCGGGAACCATGCGTTGATCAAATGAGTTAAGGAGGAATGAATTGAAACTTAAGGTGAGAGATTGATACTGACAGCCTAGGACAGTGGATTATGGACAAGATGGTTCATAGCGAGTACAGAAAAAACTGAGAAAACTGACCTGGACAGGTTCTCTAGGGAATTGCTGGAAACTCATAACGTGGTTGCAGTGATCTTATGGAAAAGCATCTCTAAAGCACAGTAAGGCGATGCGCTTCATCCACTGGAACCTTTGCAATCATTACAACTAGCACTGGCAATAAATAATCAAGAGAGCTAATTACGATTAATTTGAAAACTGAAATTGAAAAGGAAATAGCGTACTGTTGCTATACCACAAACCTTTCATTTAAATTGAAATGGTGAAATAAGAAAACACACTAGAAACTGAAAGGGGAATATCATTGAAAGGAAAACTGCAAAAAGCAGCACATACAGGTTTGAGATCTGTAACTGGAAGAATGAAAGAAAAGAAATATGTGATACCCCTTAAAGCAGTTGAGGGTTAATATAGAAAGTGAGATACTGAAAAAATGGAGACCACACCTGCTGTCTGAAGCTGTAGAATTTCTGTGATCACCCTTTGATGGAATAACTTCAAGGCAGGAAGAGTTTCTCAGATAAGGATTATAGGGCCCGATATTAAACTGCATTTATGCTGGTTAAAACTATGAGGGCTATTCATGCTGGCTGCGTGCCCTGATTAACTTCCCCGCTGGTTTTGTGGTTAGGCGGGGAAGAGAGAGTGGGCAGTGGGTGGTCGCCGGCCCTGGACATACAGGGCTGATTCTAATGTCGGCCCTGTACGTCCAGGTCTGGTAAAATAGCCAGGAAAGTTATTCCACCCCCAGGGTGGAATAATTTCCCTGGAGTTTTCATTATTATGACAGACTCAGGGCATGGAAGGGGTTATGGCGGGGGGGGGGGTAGGGGCAAAGTTATTACCCTGCAGCCCGACTGTGGCCTTAGGAAACCAGATCAGGGGTCGGGCTGTGGGGAATTAATTTTCTTAGCAGCGGCTGGCATTGCTGCTTTTAAATGGAGTCTGGGTGCCAAGGCAACAGGACGCCATGGCACAGCGGCTCCATTTAAAAGCCCAGGCTGAGTTAGCCAGGCTATGGCTGTACATGCCCCAAGGGCCGGTTTGCAAGTCTGATCCCGTGGGGCTAGACGTGCCCCATAGGATCAGAATAGCGATCTCCTTTGTACATCAGAATTGGGCCCTATGCATACCGCATAAATGCCGCTTTAATGTGATATTCACAGTGCTGATGAATATCCCCAGGGTGTGTCGTGGGTGTTCTGGGGTGGAGCGGAGGCAGCACCATTGCAAATTGGGCACTGGTGATACTGATCCTCTGCCCACTTAGCGACCCATGGGTAAAAGATAGGCATGGGAAAATCTTGTCTATCTTTCCCAAGGGAGCTAACTGGGCAAAGACTCAATATCGCTGATACCCAGTTAGCTTCTGTGGCTAGCAGGGAATTTTGGCACATGGCAGAAGAACCGGATATTTAATTCCGGTGACCGATATGGCCCCGGGTTGAATATCCAGTTTAAAAGTTCAGTGGCGCCGGCTGTATGGCTTAGAGATGCGGCAGCTGGAGCAGCTGAATATTGGGCCTGTAATACTTTTGCCCTGGATAGATGCATCTTCCCTAAAAGGAAAATGAAGAAAAAAAATGGAAATGATCTCTGTGTCAGAATACTGTAATATAAAAGAACTTGCTCAGGAAGGCGTATATAAATATGTGATGTAGAAGAAGATGAACCTATCCAGCACAAATTACTGAGAAGGGAGGAGAAGCTGACAGCGTGGGGAGCTGGATTGCGGCTTGTCATCGCCGTTGGAGCAGTACAGCAGTGAGTGGTTGTGGTGGTTTCCCTGCTGAGGACTAGCGTGCAGGCACCAGGATGGCAGCCCTGGACTGGTGAGGACCCTCTCCTGCTCCTACAAAGCGCCACAGCTCTTACACGCGCTACGTGTTGTGGTCCATAGGTCATGACTGAAGGGTGTGATGCAAGAGGCAGGACACATGCCTTTGGCACCCCTTCAGAGCTCCTGAGAAACTCGGGGGATTTAGTGTTTGATGAACGTCATGGGCAAAGGGAAGAACAAGGACACTGCCATAGGTCAGGTGGTTGCGCAGCCGGGTAAGATTATGGGTCCCATGGACAGGCACTAGATTTCCTAGCCTTCTGGTATCCTATGACTGGAGGGAGTTTCGTTGAGCTCTGACTCTCGGTCCCCGCCTCCAATTCCCTTGCCTGCTTTCTCTTCTACTTTGCTTCAGCCGCCCCCTGCGGTGACTCTCCCAGTCCCTCAACCGGTGAAGCCGGCAGACTCAGGAGGAATGGCTGCTACTCCCCCATCTGGAGACGTGACTCTTACTGACGTGTGTAGTACTATTCAAAATATTCATCAGTGTTTATCTTCTACTGTATCTTCTCAGTGTAAATTGACTTTTGAGGTTGTAGATAAAATGCAGGCCATAGAGAGTCAACTTGCTTCTTTGGATAAAGTGTGTGCCCGGATTGGATTCTCAGGTCAAACCCTGCCTTGGCTCATAGTGCTGTTTTATTGAAAGATGCTTTGAGCACTTCTTATTGGCTAGAGGCACTTGAGAACCATTTTAGGGCGAAAAATCTCCATTTTTTATATTACCCATCACCCTCCTGCACCAGAGGAAAAACTGCAAGAGTCCAGGGTTTTCTGTCCCATGGAGCTTAACACAGAAGGACCCAAGTGTAGGTACTCCTGCTTTCATTTTCTGTGGCCCATATCAACGGCCACAAAGCACCGCTCCGATAGAGCACAACCAAAAGAAACGCGGCTACACTCTGGCAACACTTCCTGCCACCACCTTACTTCCTTCCCCTCATCTGAATTTTCTTTTTTCTTATTTGCTTTGTATATTCAAAAAAATCTTATAAATAATTTTTTAAAAAATTACCACGAGAAAAGATCAGCAAAGAGCATTACAGGAAACTAGGCCAGTTGGTTTTTCAGAATTCCCATAATGAATATGCATGAGATAGATCTGCATGTAGTGCCTTCTTCATATGCAAATCTATCTCATGCATATTCATTGTGGGAAACCTGAAAACCCGACTGGTCTAGGTGTGCTCCGAGGGCTGAGTTGAGAACCACTGATGTAGGGAAGCATAGGGCCTGCAAGCTGACTGTAACCTCATAAAGATACTGAAAACATGGATGTGCAAACAAGAAAACTCCTTTCTGCCCCTAAGGTGATGTATAAGAATCAGTGAAATGCCAGTACTGTGCATTCCATAAACTAATGGAGGAATGGGCTTTATGGAAATAGATTATAAAGTCAGAGCTACAGTTAAATGGGCCCCTGCTACACTTAACCATATCCACAGACCTAGATACGCAACACATATTGAAGTATGAAAGTAAAGTCCACAGCCAGTCTCCATCCTTAAACATAGACAAACATTCTAGTGAGTAGAGGGAATGAGTGAGAATTCACCAGCACATTTGAGGAGAGAAGCAACAGAATTTGCAAAACAAAAACAAGCATTTCATCTATATTGTGAATTATAAAACTAATATCCTTGTACTACATATGAGTCGGCCACAGTTATCTACCCATAGAAACTGATATTTTGATCAAATCTCTGTTCCAGATACTGTACTTAACTACTGTTTATAAATATTAGTTTAAAATATTACAGAATAACCATTGTGATTTTCGAACTGACTAATATACAATTATAATTCAAACATAACTTTAAGACTATGGAACTAACTAATATACTGTTATCAATATATCTCTGTCTGACCGTGTATACATACACATGTCTATCATACACATTTAACCATCCTATAGACACTTGGCAATTGTCAGACGGCTGCCTAGGGTGAGAACTTACACAATCTTGACGATGCATATATTCATATGATTCTTGCAAGGTATTGTGGGTATTGTAGTTCATTCACTCCCAAACACAGCTGATGACAATAATTTGAGTTGTGAAACCAAGTGGTAAGGTCAATAAAATACTTCTTTTATTGATGGGGTTTAATTCACCCAGCACATGTATGCTTGATAGCCATATAAATGAGGTTACTTGCTTGCAGTGTTTAAATGGATAACAAAAAGTCACAAAGTAAACCAGAAAACAACCTTCAGCTTGTCAGGCAATTAGCTAATGTTTTCTTAGCAAATAATTACCAAATACAAAGGCACAAAGAAAAGAATAAACTTTGCTGGTTAGGTTAACTTCTGCTTATTTTCCACGCAGATCTCAGCAGTGATTCTCCCTTGCTCACACACACAATCAGGTGTAGCTTTAATTACTATCAATTGACCAGCTGTAAGCCTTTAGCTGGCTGGTTGCTACTGTGTGAACCCAAATCCTGCTTTAAGAGCTGTTTGCAGTGGAAATAAAGAACAAAGTTAGGTTTCTTTGTGATGGCTGATGTGTTTGCTCACAGAAAGCTAGCAATAGCATCTAGATAGAGAACAGTCCATGTAAGTAATATTTTCATCTGCTGTATCTCCCCCTTCATCAATCAGCATAGGGTCACTATCATACATTGGCACAGACGAGTCTTTCATTAAGGCACTATCATGAGAATGCTTATTCCCTTGCTGCCATTCTCTATATAGATAGGGTCTGGATCAGTGTTCATACCTGAGCCTCTCCTGCCATCATAATTCCTCTCTGTATGGCCTGGCCAGTATGTAATCCAATTCTGATGTCCAGCCTTCCAATCTTGATCCCTGGACACTGGATCTCCTCTCACATACCTTCTGGCCTTGGTCTGAAAGTCCCTTCCACATGCAGTCTTCTCTCTTCCAGGTAGCCACTGGTGATTCCTATCTCTGCCACTCCATTCCTCTGGCTGAATCCAGTCCAATGGACTCTGCTGGCATTAGGAATACCTCCCAGTATGGGTACTGCCTTGGAATCTCCCAGACCTTCCAATGGCCTTTCTTCTCTTCCTTCCAGAGAGTTTCCTTCTCTCTCTATCCGCTTGGCTTGGCTTCTGTTTCTCCAGGTGATACTGGTGCTTGTAGCCGTTGCTGAAGCTCTCCCTCAAGCTCTTTCTGTGGCTTTTGCTGAAACTGTTATCTGAAGAATAAGCTCTATTCTTATCCTGTTCTAATGTGTGCTCCTCCCTAACACAGCGCAGCTGTGTTGAATCAGGTCCTGCCCTTTGAGATGAGTGCTTAGGGATTACCTCATAGCTCTCTTGATTGTACACACATTTTCTCACTTCAGCCCCTCTCATGGCTGCTGGAAACCTGGTGCATTCTGGGACTGGTAGTCTTTTATGTGAAAACTCTGTTTTCTTGCTTCTACCAGAACTGACAGGCTGCTTGTTCAGAGTCACATCATCTTTTCTATAGCTCCTACCTGAGCTATGATAAGCTTCCTTATCACACAATACATATACACTGTCATGAGGTTGGTACTAATAAAGATGCAAAGTTAAAAAGAAACCCTGTTTCTCAGAGATCTAGAGGTGCAATTACCTCAAAGCACAGCTAGAGGGCACAGGAGGGATCATACAGAAGCTAATGAGGCTAGGAGAGCTAACCAGTTGCACCTGGAAATAAGCCCGGGAGATTCAAAGGGAAGATTCCTTTATAAGCAGAAGTTTAATTCTAGCCAAGCAGAAAGGAAGGCAGAGAGCCCAGAAGAAAGGAAGGCAGAGAGCAAAGCAGAACAAGAAGCAGAAGGAATTGGAGAAGGAACAAGGAGCACAGCTAAGGCAAGAAGGAGAGACCTGAGGGAAGGGATCCTCCTTGAGCAAGCCCAAAGGAACAGGATTCACAGAGGTGGAGTTCAGAAGGGCCAAGCTACGAGAGCAGCTGTTCAGAGGGAGTCTGCTAGAGAAAGCAGTCAGGCTGGAGAGTTTGCCACTTCCTGCTCAAGCAACGTTCCTGAGTCCAAAGCTGTGAGACGCATCCAGAGAACCAGGTTTGGAGGAAGACCTGCATACACTGGAACATGCTGGACAAGTTTTACCAAGTACCCGAGGAAAAGGAGTTTTTAGCAAAGCTACTTTACCACTGAAGCACAGAGCTGAATCCATACCAGGTTTTACTAAGCTGCCAGGAAGCACAGCACTGCCTAGAAGCTACCGGCAGAAAACCTGGGGCAAGAGAGACGTTCGTGGGAGAGAAGGTTCCAAGGATTCAAGCTACAGAAACTCAAGGTATGAAAGCTTTATTCCTGCTAAAGAATGCTTAACTCCTAGAAGCACTTCTAAAGCAAATACTCAGTTTGTAAGAAGAAGAAAGAAACCAGACAGGTTTCAAGAGTTACCAAGAGAAGTTAAAACACAGTCCTATTGGAGGCAAGCTACCAGAGACAGTCCATGTAAAGCTGTAAAAGCCAGGGACAGTATTTACTCTGATGGGGAAAGTAGTGAAGCAGAATCTATGGAAATAGAAGAGATAAATGCTATTCCCAATCCTTAGCAAGAAGATATGGATTGTGGGTTGTGTATGGCTACTAGCCTAGAATCTATAGCCACCCTGTAAATAAGAAGAAACCTTGTTTAATTGTTTTTGTCTTGGAATGAATTGAATTCCTCCATTTTTAACTGTGCACTAATTGTGAAGCTACTAACAGTTAGTCAACCTGTTTATTACTGGAACCTTTTCAAACAAAGGACATTCTTTGATTTCCGCTGTCTTAATGAACCCTTGCACAAAGGGGAAATAAAAGCCTTGTTTCCCTCCACTCTTGGCTAGATTATTATGTGCACACAATGAGTTGAAAATATATGAGACCAATCTCCATTTTGGCCTTACAATACACCACACTCCTTGAAAATAAATACATCGTGGAGCATGCCCTTACCGCCCTTGGCCCCTAGGGTCAGCCCTCACGACAACACTTATCCATTGTATACTTTATACACCTACCCTGTATATACCCCACAATACCCCATCAACACTCAATACGCAACTCAACGTAACCAAAAGACAACCAACAAACACCTTAACCATACCTTCAAACAACCCAACTCAAAACCAAAGAAAACTCACTCGAGAGTAATCAAAATTAAAACCAACCTAAACCCATTGCCCCAACTTTACACGGACTTACAAACCCTCCACAACTGTATACTAATAAATGCAAGGTCCATAAGAAATAAAATACACATTATTCATGACATTATCACAAATGAAAAACCAGATATACTATGTATCACTGAAACCTGGATTACAGACACTGACACAATTCTTTTCAACCAATTAAATTAAATTAATTAATTTATTTAGACAGTTTTGTATACCACCTTATCCTTCAATCAAAGTGGTCACAACACAATTGGGGGATATATTTAACATGAGGGGATATGAGACATATACACTAATACTTACAGGGAACATGGGCAATGGAGAGTTAAGTGGCTTGCCAAAGACCACAAGGAGCACCTGTGGGACTAGCACTAAATGAAAGGTTGCATATGACTGGCATCTCAGAGACCTTGTGGTAACCGGGTAGCCGGACCCGGCGCCCCCCCTCACTTTCAACCATCACCCCCAATCCCTTCCAGCCCCATCCCCCCCCCCCCCAACAAACAACAGACAACAATTCTATGGTAACAACTGGTCGCAGCTTTATTTCCAAACAAACAAATTAACATTAACCGTAAATACAGATCCAACCAAACCCCAGCGGAGTGATGTGCCACCAGCCATGCAATTAGCAAAGCGATCACGCCTCCGCTCCGGCCATGGTCCCACCAACGGCCAAGTTCCTACCACCCCTAACCAACTTCGCCATATTACTAGCAAAAGTCTTCCAGGGGTTGTCCGGGTCGAGGGCACCCCGCCCCCGCCCTAAGTCGCCTAAAGCTCCGGACCCCGGAAACCTCCGGGATCCCGCTCAAAAGCCCCCCTCTCACTGCGACACCCCATCATTTCCCCCCACACCCTTGTCATAAGGGGTGGGCGGGTGGGTTGTCTCTCCAACAGCCCGAACGCATGTGCTCCGACCACGCCACGGACGCCGGAGCACATGCGCATTCCAATACATTGATTGGCTCCGCTCGACTCAACCCCAAGCAGAGCCAATAATTTTAAACGACGCGCGCAGCTTCCCCTCACTGGTGCGCCTCCCCGCCTTTGCCACCCGCGCGTGCAGGGTCCAGCGCCGGGCCGGGCACCCAGTTACGCGCGGGCACCGGGACCCTGCCCGCGCCCTGTTACTAACCGGGTAGCTGGACCCGGCGCCCCCCTCACTTTCAACCATCACTCCCAACCCCTTCCAGCCCCCCTCCCCCCAACAAACCACAAACAACAATTCTATGGTAACTACTGGTCGCAGCTTTATTTCCAAACAAATTAACATTAACCGTAAATACAGATCCAACCAAACCCCAGCGGAGTGATGTGCTGCCAGCCATGCAATTAGCAAAGCGACCACGCCTCTGCTCCGGTCATGGTCCCACCAACAGCCAAGTTCCTACCACCCCTATCCAACTTTGCCATATTACTAGCAAAAGTCTTCCAGGGGTTGTCCGGGTCGAGGGCACCCCGCCCCCGCCCCAAGTCGCCTAAAGCTCCGGACCCCGGAAACCTCCGGGATCCCGGCACAGGCCCACAAACTACCTGCGCCGCCCCACCCCAACCGGAAGCTGCGACCAGTGTGGCCTATCGCGCACTACTCTCTCCAGCACCTCCTGCCAATCGTTCAGGAGCAAATCTAACCCCACTGGAGATAAGTGCACCCCGTCCTCCCGATACAACCCAGAACACGCCACCTCCGCCCAGGGATGCTGCACTTGAAACCCCCCAAGCTCACATACCCACCTCCCGATTTGTCTATTAATCTTGGTCAGCCCCCGAGACCATCGCCTCTGATCCCAGCACACTGGCCTCGGGATAATGTCAGACCATATTAACACCACACCCACAAACATGCGGAGCACTAGGGCAAAGTCCTTTTTTGCTGCCCTGATCAACTGCTTGCAAGACCAGGCAGAGAGATCATTGCCCCCCAAATGCACCACTAAAATCGCTGGCTGGTTCTTGATGCGTCCATGGTGAAGAAGCAAAGGCAGCAGCTGCGCCCAAAGGAGTCCCCGCTCGCCCAGCCATGAAACAGCCACATCCGCTGGATCCAGACCTAAATTCAGCCCGTAAGGCCGCTCCGCTGCTCTCCGGCCAGCCCAGAACACAAAGGAGTGCCCCAACAGCCAACAGCCCCGCTCACACAGACCCCCATCTGCAACAAAGAACAGCATTAACAACCCCAGTCCCCAGCTGGTGAATCAGATCCGCACATATCCCTCGAATGCTCTCGACCGCCATCTGCCGATCCCCTGTATTTGCTCACTCGAAAAACCTGCAGCCGTGGCACTTGTTGCCGCCCTGATATGAAAAGAGTGAGCCAAAAACCGCCATGGATCCTCACCAATTCGCCGCAACACCATGCACAAAACTGCTGTGACCTGAAAGCGAGTAAGCACACTGGCGTCCTTGTGCACAAAAAGACCCCCACCACACTCTGGGCGCACCAACAAATAATCTCTTATGGTGGCCACCGGGCATGTAAGCCCGCCCGTCGCCCTCAGGACTACCCATAACCCTTTCCCTCTCTGATCCGTTTTGGACTTCGCTAACAACACGCGCAACCGCGCCTTTTCCATCCATACATGCTGTCTGCACAAACAATTCCCAACACCCGCTTTACTCGAATCTGCTGCCAATTCACCCACCCTAAAAGCCCCAAAAAAGGCTAGACAGAACACAGCCTGAAAGAGCGTGTCCTCATATTGCGACGACACCCCTGGTAGCTCCCCACACAAACTCTCCAACAAGTCGTGAGTAATAGGTAGGCGGTGATCCCGCGGGGCAGGATGAGACCTCTCCCACCCCTGGAGTAACCGCCTCACCAGAAACCCTTGTCCCGTGAATTCCAACCCCACCGCCCTGGCAAAAAAACCAAACCCAGCCAGATGACCCCGTACCGCCTATCTCGAGACACCTTGCTCCTTCACCCAACCAACATAACGCCCCAGCAATTGATCCGGAACCCCCCCCCCCCCCGCCCATCCATTCCCATGCAAATATTCTTGCACTCTCTCGCAACCCCGCCTATACGTTTCCCAGGTACTCTCCGTAACCGAGCTCTTCAGGAGGCTCCTCATTGCTGCAGACCACAGCTCCACAGTCTCCAGGGGACCACGAGCCCTTCCTCATCCGCCTTCAGCGCAAACTTCCGAAACCGCTCCCACTGCAAACGGGAAAGAGCATCGGCAATAGCATTAGTATACTCTGGTATATGACGCGCTTTCAGATGGACATTCAAACACAAACATGCCAGTATCACCCGTCGCATCAGTAATGCCACAAGGCCGCAACGTGGCAAATAACAATTGACAACATTGACCACAGCCTTGTTATCACACCACCAGAGTACTCTGCGGTTGACCAACTTGTCTGGCCAAACTCCAACACCACCAATATTGGAACGAGCTCCAAGAAGATAATATTACTCAACAACCCCTTCTCAACCCAAGCCTGCGGCCAGCTGTCAGCGCACCATGCCCCGCCGAAATAGATTCCCAGGCCCACACCCCCAGCTGCGTCAGTGTGCAGCTGCAAATCCTCACTGGAGATCTCAGCATCACGCAAGACAGACGTCCCATTGAATTCTTTTAAAAAGACATCCCAAACCCGCAAATCCTCGCGCATTCCCTTTGACACACGGATACGGTGATGAGGCTTACTCATACCCGACGTCGCTGCTGCCAACCGCCGACTGAACACCTGCCCCATTGGAATGACTTTACAAGTGAAATTGAGAGACCCAATAAGCGCCTGCAGCTCCCTTAAGGTCAGCTTCGACGAGGCCAAAACATTAGCCACCAACACTCTCAGTTTGACCACCTTCTCCCACGGCAGCCTCGCCACCAAGTTCAGCAAATCCAATTCAACCCCTAAGAAAACAATCTTCGTCGTCGGGCCCACCGTCTTACTCTCAGCCAGAGGCACCCCCAACTCACCCGCCATTTCAACAAAACCTTCCAACAGCTTGCTACAACGCTCCGACTCGGCCCTGCCAACAAACAGGAAATCATCCAGATAATGCACCACCTCTGAGCTCCCTACCCTCTGCACCACCATCCAATGCAAGAAGGAGCTAAACTTCTCAAAGTAAGCGCAAGACACTGCACAACCCATCGGCATACATTTGTCATAATAGAACTCACCCTCAAACTGGAAACCCAACAACTTGAATGCAGAAGGATGTACCGGCAACAAGCGAAATGCCGATTCTATATCCATTTTTGCCATCAACACCTCACGCCCAGCCCTAGAGACTAACTCCACCGCTCTATCGAACGAAGCATACCATACCGTACAGAACTCCCGTGGGATAAGCTCGTTCACCGATGCTCCAAGCGGAGCAGACAAATTATGGATCAACCGAAACTTCCCCGGGTCCTTCTTAGGTATTACGCCTAGCGGGGACACAACGAAATTCGGAAACAGCGGGTGGCTGAAAGGCCCCGCTATTCTTCCCAGTCACAACTCAGCTGCTAACTTCTCACACGCAACAAACGCCCAGCGCTGCACACTCGGGGAATTCCGCGCCGCCGTGCCCATCACCACACCCTGAATTGGAATAACAAAACCAAATTGAAATCCTAACTCCAATGTTAACCTATCTTTTTTCCTCGGGTACCGCCTAAGCCAGCTGCACAGCACCTGTACACGAATTGGAGAGGGGGGCCACCTCAGAACCGTCGCCTCTACTTGGGTCCCGACACCGAGAGGGACACAGCCCCTTTCTTAACACATTTTGTCGCTGAATGGGGGCCCCCACAGGCCGAGCACGCATGCTGGAACTTACAGTCCGGAAAGGGGCACATGGACTTATTATACCTCCAACACACATCGCTCGATACTGCAGGGGCAGGCTTGGTCTGCCCTGGGGAGACCCCGCCCCGAAAGGAATGACCCGCCCCTACGGAAACCCCTTGCCCCACCTTTCCCCTGCCCCCTCCCCCACACTCGCCTTGACCGACATCTGCGTTAACCACAGATTAATGTCCTGCGTCCACCAAGTTAATAGCTTGTTCTCCATTTTGTCCCTAAACTTTTTGTCATAATTAAGCCACGACCAGCCCTCATGCACTTGCGACGCTTCCAGAATAGCGTCTGCATAAGACAGCGAACTGCCATACTGTCCAGGAAAATGATGACCACAAACGCTCACCAACCACAAGAAGGCTCTGACCCAATTTACAAATTGCGCGAGACCTTGCAAACCTGACTGGCCTTTTTGTCCTCCTTACGCTTCTTTTTACTATCGCCGGAGTGCTTCCTGCCCTCGAGCAAGCGAAAAATATCAATATACTTCCTCTTCGTAATTTTCCGTCGCAACTTCTTCGGGACACCTTCCCATAATTCAGATAATGCCGCTAACGAGGCCGAACCCGCGCCTGCCTGACCAGAAACCCTGCCTTCAGGCGCCTCTACCCTCCTATCAACCTCACTCGAAGAAGTCTCAGAACTCTCAGACGACGACGAGGTGGACGATTCGGAGCTATGTCTACGCCGACAGGCATGCTTCCTGTTACTACGCGCCTTCCCCGCTCTCTCAGCTCGCGACCTATGTCGTCACGCTCAACTACCTCTGTCTGAGGTAACTCACCCGCCCTGCCTCCAGCCGCTGCTCCATTGGACGCAGGTGGCCACCCTGCTCGAGGATCCTCCATCCGCTGCTGCACCTGCGCTCCCTGAGCCCGCTCGCCGTCACTCGCAGCCCCTCCTGGCTGGCTGATTACAGGATCCATGCACGGGACTCCCAGCGAATCACCTGTAGGTGGCACACCTCGCGGCGTAGCAAGAAAAGGCACCTGTGAAGACAAAAAAGGGGGACACAGAGGAGAGAAACCCGGGGACCAAGCCGGCTGCCATGCCCCCACCCATTCCGCCCTCGACGACACCTGCCCGCCAGCCAACCACTGATCCCAGAGTGCCTGATGCCCAGTAGGCCCACAGCCGCCCGGCACCATCACGAACCCACTGGGGGAGACCATGCCACAAACCCCTCCACCAACTCCACCAGACCCATGCTTGTTCACGGCCCTGTCCCCCGCCTCTAACACCCCCACAGCCTCACCCCCCCTGAGCCCCACTTCATCACTGGACGGCACAGGCAACACCGTATCTGGCCCAGCCGGCTCCCTCTGGGTCCGAACGATATGGCCACGAGCCATACACCCCCTACCGGCTCCTCTCACAAAGGCAGGAGACCCCCCACTAACCCTGGCAGCACTCTGCGCTCTGCCCAGCCCGCCACCTGAGCCTCTCCCTCTACATCCGCTCTGACGACCAGACCCCCCCCCCTTGTCTGACTCCTGCCTCCCTTTCCCTCTTCCCTGCCTAGCCACGGCAATCCGATTAGCACCTCGCCCCCCCTCCCCAGCCCGCTTACCAGCCATAACCCCTTTTGTTATTATTATTATTTTTTTTTATATAAATAGAGCACCAACCACTGAGCTACAAAGAACTCTATACAGTTTTGGCTTTTGTTATGTTCTTCTTTTTTTTTTTTTTTTTTAAGAAGGCCCCAACCCACTACAATCCCAGTCCAGACCCCATTTAATTATTTATTTATTTATTTATTTTTTGCCGCACACCCCCTTTAAAACCGCCGCTCACTCGCCTGACGCTGCTGTGAAACCCCCGCGGCTCCAGAGCCAGGCCGCCGCCAAGCAGCCAACACGATCAGCACCTAAGAGAGGCCCCGATCAAGACCACCAGGCCTGCTTTCAGCTCGACAGCGATGAACCTGTCTCTCCAACAGCCCGACGCATTGATTGGCTCCGCTCGACTCAACCCTAAGCGGAGTCAATCATTTTAAACGATGCGCGCAGCATCCCCTCGCTGGCGCGCCTCCCCCGCCCACGCGTGCAGGGTTCCGTGCCGGGCCGGGCACCCGGTTACGTGCAGGCGCCGGGACCCTGCCCGCACCCTGTTACAAGGAGGACAACCAATGAGACCCTGGGTACAAACAATATCACAATGATAGAGTAGATCAAATTGGTGGAAGGGTTGCGTTCTATGTTGGAGAAAGCAATGAGTCACATAGGATTAAAGTCTTGCAGGAAACTAAATACACTGTAGAATCTCTATGGACAGAAGTTCCATGTAAAAAGCGGAAGGCAACAGTAGTGGGGGTATACAACTGACCGCCTGGCCAGAATGAACAGATGGATGATGAAATGCTGAAAGAAATCAGGGAAGCTAACAAAAGTTACAACACAGTAATAATGGGTGATTTCAATTACCCCGGTATCAACTGGTTCAATGTCACAGCAGGACATGCTAGAGATAAAATTCTAGATGAAATAAGACTGCTTCTTGGAGCAGCTGGTTCATGAACAGACAAGAGGGGAAGCTATTTTGGACCTAGTCCTTAGTGGAATACAGGATCCAGTGCAAGAGAAGAGTTTTGGGGCCACTTGGCAATAGTGATCATAGCATGATCACATTTGATTTAATAAATGGAAGAAAGATGGCAAGAAAATCCACAGTACTACCTTTTAACTTTTAAA
This sequence comes from Ichthyophis bannanicus, assembly GCA_033557465.1. Taxonomy (NCBI): domain Eukaryota; kingdom Metazoa; phylum Chordata; class Amphibia; order Gymnophiona; family Ichthyophiidae; genus Ichthyophis; species Ichthyophis bannanicus. The sequence continues at coordinate 38,757,544 of CM066031.1, read as the reverse complement.
AGGCAGATTATGATAAAATGAGGAAATAGTTAAGAAAAAACTAAAAGGAACAGCTGCAAAGGTTAAAGATTAACATCAAGCATGGGTGGTGTTTAAAAAATACAAGAAAAAGTGATTCCTAATACATAGGCGGGGGACAGAGAAATACCTATTTATGATGAGGGCTTCACTGAGGAGAAGAAGTCACAATATGAGAACTAATAAACGAGGATTACTCTTCAGGCTGAAAGAAAACATACTTACAATTCTTAAGGAAATAATACATTTACAAGGAAAGCGCAGTACGAAAAAAGCATCCTGCCCAGGCCACCCTGTCCGGGCCATACCCACAGTACCTTGCTCCTCATTATGCACATTGGCAGGCTAACACTGGAAACAGTGCAAGCAGTGTGGGCTGAGTAAGGTATAGGCAGCCACAACACATTGGATAGACAGACACACAATCCCACACCTATGCCAGCATTGTGCAAATATAGAGGCTTTGGGCAGCCTTCGCCACCACACCAGTCCTGGGCATGATGCAGGCATGGCTATGGTACGCAATACTGTTGGGGTCACTCCCAGGGGTGATAAACACTGTCAGTAACCAAAACTGAAACACGCTCCACAGATATCAGAAAGGTTGCTATGATGCAGCTCTATCAGCAAATTGTGCTTAACTTAGGAATTGCTATCTGCCAGTAATCATAGCAACGTTTTGATATATGTGTAACGTATTTCTGAGTTTAGGGTGACATTCCTAAGGTATGCAAGTGCTAGTATTGGGAGATGCACGCAGGGCCCAACATCCTGCCTCTCCAGGAGGCTTTGGATAATGGAGCCTGTGGGTGTGGGTGTTTCTGCCCCTGTTGGCCGCTGCTCTAGGGCAGAGGTTCCAAACTCCAGTCCTGGTGGGCCAAACACTGTTCGGGTTTTCATGCTGTCCCTAATGAATATGCATGAGATACATCTGCATACCATGGGGGTGGCCCATAGAAATGCAGTACAGGCATCTTTCTTAGAGACAGCATGGAACCTGAATGGTGTTTGGCCCTCCAGGACTGCATTTGGAAGAATCTGCTCTAGGTAATGCGCATGTTTATGGTGTCTGTGCTCTGTAGGGTAAAATATAGGCGTTTGAGGCATGTTTATGGTATCTGCAATAAAGGTTCCGTCTTTATTACCATGGTTTAGTAGTGGGTAAAATATGGGGACTGGGTTGGTAGGAACCACAGCTGGGACTTGAGCCTGTGACCTTCCGCGCCTGAACACACTGGCTGTGTGTACTGCACCACACTGTTGCCACAGGGACAGTTCATTCCCTAGGGATACCATGACTATTTGTCAGAAAGAGCCTGTCTGTTGCAGTGCACGCACCCACCTAAACAGGGCTAGGCCACGGTCTGCTGTGGGCAGCAGCCACTGCCCCCTCCACCACCAGTACCCCTCCACCACCATGCTGACATGCCCTTCTGCTGGTGGTGCTGGTGGTGCGCAGTCTCAGGCCATCCAGTGTGCCGGTAGGCAGCTGCCTATGGTGTGGGTTCTGGGGTTGGGGTGCCTGCATAGACGTTCACGCTTCCCCCCAGCACCGCCTGCCAATGTTCTGTGCCCTTGGGGGTACCTGCTGTGTACTATCCCCTGTGACACTGTGGGAAACACACTCATGCCCATGTTGGGTCCTCATTAGTTGCTGTCTGGCTACTCTACTGTTTCAGCATTCCTATGGGCCACCTGAGCATCACCCTAGTCTGCACTGTGGCCCAGCTGCACCACAGCATGTGCCGCCTGCAGCCCTCTGTGTCCCCTTTTCCAGCATCTGTCCAGTTGCCCATTCCGACATGCCCACCCTGCTGTTGCGGAACATGTGCATGCCATAGGAAACCTGTCCAATAACAAGGGAAAACCCTGATCAGTGCTATTTCATTGTGGGATCATTCACCTTGTATGGGGACAGAGCATAGACCCTTCCAAGATTAATATCTTTTTTTGGGAGCTTTCTCGGTAGTGTTTTTTGCTGTTTCCCATTAATATCACTATTGGCCAGCTTGGTTATGTTTTTTTCCAGTTTGTTCAGGTCATTTTCAATGTTTATTTGCCCTTTTGTTCTGTGCACATGTATCACACTTATCACTTTTTCTTGGTTTCCCTGCCTTTGCTGTACATTGCTGACTGAAATGGTTTCTCTCTCCTGCTAACGCCTGGTTTTCAGTTGCGTTAGGATTCAGCCCTTAATTCCTCCACGTTAGTGTGAAGGGGGCCTCTACCCGCCCACTCCCTGCCCATTGATCCCTTCTCCCCACCCTCTCTCCACCCTTTTTTGCACTTAACGCAGCCTTAAGGGCACAGAATGTCCTGTTAAGGTGCCTTATGGCACCTTAACATAGCTGTTGCTACGTTAACGCAGTTTAGTAAACATGCCCCTAAGTGTACCTGAGGCAATGGAGGGTTAAGTGGCTTGCCCAAGGCCACAAGGAGTAGCCATGGGACTAGAGACCCCCAGTCCCTCCAGCCTGAGGTTGCTTGTCCCCATGCGGGAATTGAACCCCTGGCCTTCTGGCTTGAGGTAACTTGTCCCAACCACTGAGCCACTCCTCCCCTATTGATGGCCAACAATATGGCTTCCGTCAATACCATGGAGTAGAAACCCTACTACTACTAGTATTACTCGACAAACTATACAAAGGCATTGAAAACAGCAAGAAAATGTTCATCATAATATTCATAGACATAACGGTGGCATTCGACATGGTAAACCATGGGACCCTCATCACCAGACTTGAATCCATAGGAATAAAAGGAACCCCCCTAAAATGGTTCAGCTCCTATATATCCAACAGAGTGCAGCACGTTCACTTTAAACAAAAAAACATCAAAGGCATTCCCACAAACACAGGAAATACCGCAAGGTTCAGCGTTGTCCTCCTTACTATTCAACCTCTACTTAAGGCCTATCTGCACAATATTTCAGAAGCACAAGATTAATTACCACCTATATGCAGACGATATAATGCTGTATACACAACTGGACATGAACAATCCAAGCTATAATCATTTGGAAGCATGCCTCAAGGAAACACAAACTTGGCTACAGCAGAACAACATGACCATCAACCATAAGAAAACCGAAGTAATGTTCATCTCCAAAAACCCTGATTTCAGCCCTCCCAACAATTCTCCTAAACAATAATGCATACAACATCAAATATGAAATAAAATATCTGGGAGTAACCCTTGACAAAAATCTCAAGATGGAAACCCACCTAAGATTACTAAACCAGGCAATACTCCACAAACTACGGATCCTACAATCTCTATGCAACATTATTGAGCAGTCTGACTTCCGAACAGTAGTCCAAGCACTCATCACACCTCACTTGGACTACTGCAATGGCATTCTTCAAGGGTTACCAAAAAAAACGCTCAACATACTACAAATGGCACAGAATGTCACCACTCGAATTATAATGAAATTGCGGGTCTCAGACCACATTACACCAATACTAATGGAACTCCACTGGCTTCCCTCCATGCTCGCATAAGATACAAAATAATAGTAACAACATTCAAATTGATCCACAACCTAGCACCGTCTTACCTCTCCACCCTTATCTCAATACAACCCCCTAACAGGAGCAGAAGAACCCACAACCTAAACCCCTTACACATCCTACTTAACATATGCAATATCAAAACTCTCACAAGTAACAGAACTTTCACATACACAGCTCCCTCCCAATGGAATAACCTACCTAGCACACTAAGAGCCAACAATGACCTAAAAGACATCCGGAAAAACCTAAAAGCCTACCTAGTCCAGGAATACTACAACATAAAGTAGCTAAACAACACTTACCCGCTTCACACCTAGCACAAGAAAACAAAGACATGTCAACTAAACGATACCTTTCGCACAGCCTACACAAATACACAGCACAAACACAATACACCAATGCAGCCCAGCACCACACTATAAATAGCTCATCCTAGGGGTGTTTACTAAACCGTCCTAATGTTACCAGCGCTAGTTGCAGCGGTAATGTGAGGAATGCCATATAAGGTAGTGTAAACACACTAATAATCGGTCTTCTTTGGAACGATAAACTGTATACACTACAAAATTAAGTTGTTCACTTGTAACTCAGATGAACATTTAGAAGAACTTTTGACTTTAACTTAAGCTTCAATAGAGCAAAAACTTAGCTCAGTTATGAAACAAGGTCTCAGACTTATCTGGTACTACTTTCTGACTCACGTCCTGGAAAGAAAAGTACCTTAGCACATCAATGACCTTGTAGGAATTCACAACGAATGAGCCAGTCCTGTGTTTCAACAATATCAGACTTCAATATCCAATATTCACTCCCACTTAATACCAAATGACACTGGGCTGGACTCTTTCGCTGTGCTGCAACTCTTTTCCTGATCCCGACGCTTGCCTCAGGTACCAATCCCGCGTTTCACATTTATGGTTCCTCAGGGGATCCTATATTCTCATAACGGTGCGCAAATGCTGCCAACGTTCAACCTTTTAAAACACGGCCCTCCTCCTCTAGTGTCATTGCAATCTCTTTCTCGGGCCGAGATGAGCGGCGTTTTTCTCGGCCCGAGAAAGAGATTGCAATGACACTAGAGGAGGAGGGCCGTGAAGGGGCATGTGATCATATACAGTGACAGAATTCAAAATGGCATGGGAGAGACACGGTGGATGCCTTTATAGCAACAGGATAAAATCAAAATAAACATAACTATCTCTTATATATGAACAAATAGGGGGGACCTCCACGGAGTGGTGGGTACACCTCTAAACAAAGGCATGGGGAGGGGTGACCTGCCTGGTGCAGCAGGCGCATCTATTCTTGCCGCCTTGCTGGGCAGACTAGAAGAACCATACTGGTCCTTATCTGCCTTCATTTACTATGTTACTATCTGGTAACACTGGCAGTGATCGCTGTTAGCTGGGCACAGGTACAAATATGTAGATTTCAATGAACAATTAGGAGTTGTGCTTTTCTGGGGAAACATTTCCCACAATCAGTACAACTAAATCGTTTCTCCCTAATGTGGTTTCTATGATGCAGGACTAGTTGTGCTTTTCTGGGGAAACAATTCCCACAATCATTACAACTAAAAATTTTCTTGCCTGTGGGTTCTATGATGCGTAAGTAGATTTGCTTTCATGATGATACATATCCTACAATCTGTACAACTAAAAGGTTTATCCCTCTTGTGGGTTCTATGATGTTGCACTATATGTGTTTTTGTGAGGAAACATTTCCCACATTCAGTACAACTAAAAGTTTCTCCCCTGAGTGGGTTTTATGATGCCTCACTAGTTCTGCTTTCATAAGGAAACATTTCGCACATTCAGTACAACTAAAAGGTTTCTCACCTGTATGGGTTCTATAATCCAACAGTAGTTCTGCTTTTCTGGGCAAACATTTCCCACATTCAGTAAAACTAAAGGGTTTCTCCCACTTGTAGGTTCTATGATGCCGCACTAGATGTGTTTTCATGAGGAAACATTTTCCACATTCAGTACAGCTAAAAGGTTTCTCCCCTGTGTGGGTTCTATGATGCAGCACTAGATGTCCTTTTCTGAGAAAACATTTCCTACAATCAGTACAACTAAACAGTTTCTCCCCTAAGTGGGTTCTATGATGCCGCACTAGTTCTGCTTTCATGAGGAAACATTTCCCACATTCAGTACAACTAAAGGATTCTCCACTGTGTGGGTTCTATGATGCCACACTAGTTGTGCTTTTGTGAGGAAATATTTCCCACATTGAGTACAACTAAAAGGTATCTCCCCATTGTGGGTTCTATGATGCAGCACTAGTTGTGCTTTTCTGGGGAAAATTTCCCACAAGCAGTACAACTAAATGGTTTCTCCCCTGAGATTGTTGAATTTTCCTAAATCTCCTATTATGTCTGCTTCAGAGATGGTTCACAAATATTTCCTGGAGGAGCTTAAACTTCCTGGAGATAATTTGCCTCCCATTGTGAGAGCACAGTATTTGTCTGTGGGCCCCGGCTCTCGTGGCTCCGATTCTGAGAATCCGTTTCAAAGACCCGGAGACCTTACTGCGTTTCAGGAGGACTCTGTGGAAGTGGTCACTGACTGGACAACCTTTCTTGTAACCCTGGCTCTAGAGCTAGATAAGTCATTAGTTCTTCGGGCTTTCCTTAGAAATTTCAATGTTAACTTTCTTATGCTTAAAAGTTTATATGGTTCTTGATCTTTCAGGTGTAACCCAGCTGAGGAGGAAGGAATTCCTTGGTCTCAGACCTAGGGTCCTTTCTCTAGGGGGAGTTTTGTTTTACGATTTCGTTCTCATTGTATCATTACTTACAAAGATAAAGTTTTTCTTTTCTTTGAGCCCAGTCAGTTACTAGATTTTCTGGTAGCTTGGGAGGAAATTGTGGTGAATACTCTCATACTTGTTTTAAGTTTTCTTTTTTCTGTTATGATGTTAAATTTTACCTAATGCCACTAGTATTGCCTATCATTGTGGTATAAAAATGATGATATATTTTTCTGTATTTTTTTTTATGCTTCTCTTTGAATATAGTGTACCGTCTTATTTCTGTCATTCTTGTTTTACTTAAATGTGAAATTAATAAAACGTTATAAATTTAAAAACAAAAGTTTTCTCCCATGTGTGGGTTCTATGATGCAGCACTAGTTGTGCTTTTCTGGGGAAACATTTCCCACATTCAGTACAACTAAAAGGTTTCTCCCTGTGTGGGTTCTCTGATGCCGCAATAGATATGTTTTTGTGAGGAAACATTTCCCACATTCAGTACAACTAAAAGGCTTCTCCCTTGTGTGGGTTATATGATGCAGCACTAGTTGTGCTTTTCTGGTGAAACATTTCCCACATTCAGTACAACTAAAAGGTTTCTCCCCTGTGTGGGTTCTGTGATGAGTCACTAGATGTCTTTTTCTGGTGAAACATTTCCCACATTCAGTACAAATAAAAGGTTTCTCCCCCGTGTGGGTTCTATGATGCTCCACTAGTTGTGCTTTTCTGGTGAAACATTTCCCACAATCAGTACAACTAAAAGGTTTCTCCCCCGTGTGGGTTCTGTGATGCCGCACTAGATATCTTTTTGTGAGGAAACATTTCCCACATTCAATACAAATAAAAGGTTTCTCCCCCGTGTGGGTTCTATGATGCAGCACTAGTTGTGCTTTACTGGGGAAAGATTTCCCACATTCAGTACAACTAAAAGGCTTCTCCCCTGTGTGGGTTCTATGATGCAGCACTAGTTGTGCTTTACTGGGGAAACATTTCCCACATTCAGTACAACTAAAAGGCTTCTCCCCTGTGTGGGTTATATGATGCAGCACTAGTTGTGATTTTCTGGGGAAACATTTCCCACAATCAGTACAACTAAAAGGTTTCTCCCCTGTGTGGGTTCTATGATGCCGCTCTAGTTGTGCTTTACTGGGGAAACAATTCCCACATTCAGTACAACTAAAAGGTTTCTCCCCCGTGTGGGTTCTGTGATGCCACACTAGATATCTTTTTGTGAGGAAACATTTCCCACATTCAGTACAAATAAAAGGTTTCTCCCCCGTGTGGGTTCTATGATGCTCCACTAGTTGTGCTTTTCTGGTGAAACATTTCCCACAATCAGTACAACTAAAACGTTTCTCCCCCGTGTGGGTTCTATTATGTAGCACTAGTTGTGATTTTCTGGTGAAACATTTTCCACAATTAGTACAACTAAAAGGTTTCTCCCCTGTGTGTGTTCTATGATGCAGCACTAGTTGTGCTTTACTGGGGAAACATTTCCCACATTCAGTACAACTAAAAGGTTTCTCCCCTGTGTGGGTTATATGATGCAGCACTAGTTGTGCTTTTCTGGGGAAACATTTCCCACATTCAGTACAACTAAAAGGTTTCTCCCCTGTGTGGGTGCTATGATGCGTCACTAGTTCTGCTTTTCTGTAGAAACATTTCCCATGTTCAATACAATTAAAATGTTTCTCGCCGGTGTGGCTTTTAAGATGCTCCACAAGTTGTGAGCTTCTGAGGAAAGATTTCTCACATTCAGTGCACTGAAATCTTTTCTCACTCCTGTGGATTTTCTGGTGCATTTTTACGGATTTCTTAAGAGTGAAATTTCTTCCACATTCAGGACTTTTAAAAGATGTAGAAGGCCTCTCTGTTGGGTTAGTTCCCTCTGCTGTGTGTGTTTTCAGCTGGCTTCTTATGCAATTGCTATGATTGAAACCGCTCTCACACTCAGTTTGTGTAAAACGTCTCTCTTGCGTGTGAGAGTTTAGGTGGAGTGCTGGGTGCACCTCGTGTGTGAAAGAGTTTCCCCGTTCTTCTCTCTTCTCCTCTCTCTTCTTTTCCTGTGTGACCCCGTCACCTGCTGGATATAAAAAGAAGGCACTAATCACGTGTTGGTACCACAGAGGTATTTCTGGGTCTCCTGATCCCAAAATCCCTGTTCTGAGATTATCCCACAACTCTGACCAATCAGCTGTGAATAATGTGACAGAGGGAAAAAGTTAATCTCTTACATGATTTCATTTCATGATCTCTTGATGTCCCTCCTTTCATACAAAATGGCAAAGCAAATTGCATTAAAATTAAAAATATTACAAATTACTGGCCAGTATTCAAGGCACCTTCTATATGTAAACAAAGAAATATGATGGCAGATAAAGTCTATACAGCCTCTCCCTTCAATCAAAGCGATGTACATTAAAATAAACATTACAGAGAACTCAATGTATAAAGTTAGGAAGGGGTGACATGCAGGGTTTGCAAAGAGGCAAAACATATACATTGCAACATATGTACAAGAGTTAGATTTTCTTTTAGGCAGGTGAAATGAGGGGCAAGAACTAGGTATTGTCTCTGAAGTGATCGATGAAAACGAAGGTTTTGAGATGTTTTCTGAAGTCCTTTAAGTCCTTGGTTGTCCTGACCATCTCTAGGAGAGAATTCCAGTTGGCGAGTGCCACTAATGAAAGAGCCCTCTTCGTTGGTGTAAGAACTAGGAGTTAAAATGGTGTCTTTGGGGTCTGCTGTTTAGTTTTGTGCATATCATTTCCTGTAGAATTCTGGCTGATGTGTTGTTTCTTATCTTGAAGATAGTTAAGGCAGTTTTGTATCTGGAAGTGAGGTAATTGGTAGTCAGTGAAGCTGATATAAGAGCGGTGTTATCTGATCATGTTTGGCAGATCCTGTGATGATGTGGGCAACCTTGTTCTGGGCTAGTTGCAAGGGATGTGTGGTTTGAGTAGGAAGACCATGAAAAAGGGAGTTTCAATAATCTAGCATAGGGATTATAACTGCTTGATAGACCGTGCGGAAGTGATCTAGACTTAGGAGGGGTTTTAGTCTATGGATAATAGTGAGCTTTTGGAATGCGTACCTGGAGGTTCTGTTGATGTGGGCTTGTATGTTTAGAAAGTGATCAAGGGTGATAACAAGGTAGCGTACTTCCTCTTTTACTGGGATTAGAGTGTCCATGATGGGGGGTAACAGAAGAGTCCCATGTTATGAATAGCACCTCAGATTTTTTTAAATTGACTTGGAGATTGTTAGAAGCCAGCCAGTTGCTCATCTCCTGTAGACATTTAGTGATAGCTGTATAGTCTGGCATGTGGAGATGGATAGGGGAATAGACCATGATATCATCTGCATAAATGCCATAGTTAATTTTGTGCTGCAAACTGGTTGTAAGTAGGAAGAGCAGGCAGGGAAGACCCTTGCAGGACTCCTTATGTTGTGTTGAACAGAGTGGAGGTGTTTGAACCAACTTTGACCTTTTGTTGTCTGCCAGTGAGGTAGGATTGGAACCAGTTGAAGGTTGTGCTGCGAAGTCCAATGTTAGTTGGTTTAAGAAGATGCTGTGCTGTATTGTGTGTCGAAGGTCAAAGAGATGTCAACAAAGATGAGTAGGAATCCAGTTTTTTGTCGATTCCTCTTAGGAGTATGTTGAACAGATGTATGAGGAGAGTCTCAACACTATGATTACGATGAAATTCACATTGGTGTGGATCCAGAGAAGCATACAGGTCAATATGGTCTTGCAGTTGTCTCTGCGTCACCTTGTCAATTATTTTGGATAGAAAGGGCAGGCTGGAAGAAGGATGGAAAGTTGCAGGATCAGAGCTGTTGTTGAGTTGTTTTTTTGGATGAGTCAGATGTTAACTTGTTTGAGAGCAGGGGGCACGTATCCTTGAGATAGGGATGAGCTTATGGTGTTGTGGATGCAGTTGACAACTTTGTCCTTGACTGATTTGATCCACATGACCAGGCAGGGTTCAGAGGGCACTGTACTGCTCAGCCACCCTGCATGATTGCAACCCTACTCACTAGATCACGAGACATTCTGCAGATGGAAGGTGTACATACTCTGATTAATTATATACAGATTGATTAGTCAATCTGTAAATAGTTGTGCTCTGACCACGTCACCTGTGACAGCTAGCTTGCCTGTACTTAGTTACCCTGTCAGTCCCGTTTAGAAACGCCTGTTCATTTTAAGTCCAGTGTAGGTCCTGCCGGCACGGCACGAGTTGTTAACTGTAAACCACACTGATTCTAAAGAGCGCGGTATAAAAAAGACATTAAATAAATATAATTAATTAATTAATAAATTAAGGCAGCGATGATGCGGAATATTTGCTCGTAGATCAGTACCATTTGTGTTTGATGTTGGGTTCTGCAGTTGAGGCGTTGGAGGTTAGCAGTGAAGTTCTTAAAGGTGGTTTATTCTTGTTGATGAGAAAATCTGCAAAGATCTGGGGATGGATAGTGTCTTCTTTGTGGGATGGATTCTTTATGAGCATGGACAATTTCAGATAGCTTTCGAGGCTTGTTGCTGACTTTTAAGATAAGGTTGGTGTGGTATTCTCGATTGTGCTTGTTGATCAGATCAATGTAGTCACTTTGTGTTTTCTGGTATTGAAGAAGGATGGCTTGTGACTAGTCGTGTTTCCATTTATGTTTTAGCTGGCAAAGTTTTTGTTTCTTTTCTCTTATTGCCTCAGAATACCACGGGGCGGATTTGGATCTTTCTTCTCTGTTTCCAAGATTTGTGTGGTAAGGAGCCTTCACTGCTGCATTGATGGTGGAGTTCCAGGTTTTAATTGCCTCATTTGTATCTGCAAAGTACTGGGGGAGCCTGGGAAGGATATCTTTCAGGAATTGGTCTTGGTTATATCCTTTAAATCTTATTTCAGAGTTGGGTATTCTCTGTGATTTTCCTTGTTGGGGGGAGGTCAATCTTGAAGTGTGTAGCATGGTGATCTGACCAGGGTATTGGTAGGGCAAGAGGGGTCAATATGCTGTTCTGTGATTGATTGGGACAAAGATAAGGTCCCGAGTTGTGATTGGGACAAAGATGAGGTCCAGAGTTGAGCCTGAATGGTGAGAGGGTACCTTGAGGATTTGGCAGAAGTTACGTGATTCTATTGCCTTGTAAAAGTAGCTTCTCCTCTACTAGGTGCAAAGCTCAGGTTTAGATTACCTAGTAGTAAAAGCAGCTTAAGAGGAGAGCTGGCCAAACATATGGCTTCGAGGATGTTGCATGTTTCTTCAGCGGGAGCATTTGGGGCTCTGTAGGTAAGACAAATGGCTAGATATCTGTTTTCTATCGTGATTAAGTCACAGTGTTTGTGGCTTACAGATTAGGATATTTTAAATTTGCACAAGGATAAGTGCCCCACCACCTCTCTTGTGGGTGTGCGGGCAGTTGAAGGCAATATGGGATCGTGGAGTGATCTCAGATAGAATGACCTGGTCAGGGCTTTATAGCCAGGATTCGGTGATGCAGAGGATGTCAGTCTGGGTGATACTGAATATAGCCTATGATGGTGTTTGTTTTGTATCTGATGGAACTAGCATTGATTAGCCCAATGTTAATTGGAGTGATTAGTGTGTGTAGGGTGTGGTAACAAGTTGTGTGAGTGTTGGTTTGAATTCTTATTAATCTGGGGGTTCGCATGTTGACAAGCTTATGGGGGTTCATCCATATGTGTTGTTGGCAAGGAATGTGTAATAGGGGAGGTTGTAGGGCTCTTATGGGTATGTTTATGGTATAGGTAGCTGTTGACAAGTGGCAGAGTAGGATCCAGATGAGAAGAAGGGCTTACAATACTAGGTTGGCTGGCAACATTGGATTCTGTGGCATTAAAGCAGTTTTATGCTTTTTGGTAGAATCATAGGAGGGTAGGGGTGGGGCTCTTTCAGCAGTAAGTTCCATTTCTGATGAGTGGTACTTACAGTTTGTGGTTTTCTTTCTGAAAGAGTGTCCTGATACAATCCAAGGTGTCTAGGATATGTGTGGGGTGAGAGAGTTGCCTGCTTGTGAATAGATCTGATAGGGATGAGGTCAGCAGCGAGGTCTTCGAAATTGTTGAGGTTTTTTGAGGTTTTTGGGCTTAGTGTTGGCAGCGTTTTGTTTGGGTTGAGCTGATTTTTGCATACCTGCCTGCATTCCATGCCTAAGGGCCATGTGAAAGGGCTCTCTGGTACAGGCCCACCAGGCATGGGTGCACCTGATGGCACTTTTTTTTTTAATCCTTTATTTAAATTTGAACATACAGAAACCATAAAAACAAACAATACAGAAAATATCACCCTTCCCATCCCTCCCCCCCCCGCTATCCCGTCTCCATACAAGCATTACTACACCACCGCCAACCCAACATAAACCCCTCCTACGATGCAATACAGATACAGGCGGAGCAAACAGGTCCGATGAGCCCCGCATTACAGACCCCAGCACTTACATACTTAACTGAGCTTTTGCAACATATTGTCTGAGAAGATATCACCCACTGACCTACCCCTACACCCCTTAAGATTGGAGACGTGATCCTGTGCCTTCTCATAACTGGCATAGAAACACACCATATTCCACCACTGGCAGACATCTAGCTTGCTAGAGTCCTTCCAACATACCAAAATGTGCTTTAAAGCTAACGCAACTAAAAAGTCCAATAAGAAGCGCTTTCCTTTCATGTCGGGAAGGCCACTCATAGAGGAGCGCAGAATCACTACCTGCCAAGTAAGGGGAAACTGGAAACACAAAATCTTTTGTATCTTTTCCCAGACAGAGAGCCAAAAGGAGTGAACGTAAAGGCAATCAAAGAACATATGTTTATATGTTCCAGGACCAAGAGAACAGGACCAACATAAGTTACCTGATCCAGGTTTCCACCTGGAGAGCCGATTAGGAGTGATAACAGCGCGATGCAACAAGAAGAATAAGGATTGCATTATAGCAGCTGCTTTAGAGACCCTACTGACCTTAGACCACAATAGCGACCAGTCGTGGGAGGATATTTGTATACCTAGATCAGCCTCCCAACTTCTACGACTCACCTTTGGAGAGGAGCCTCCCTCACGCAAATAGGCATAAAACTTGGATGCTACACCAGACTTACCAGAATATGAGAGGGCCAGCTCATGTAAACCCCAAGTCGGTGCCAGCTTCCTACTTGTCACACCAGCAGTTGATAAACAGCTTATTAATTGGACCCACTGGAATTGACACGCCAACGGCAGCGCAAACTCCTGCTGCAACCTAACCCAGGGTTTCCACCCCCCTTCCTGAAGCAATTGGCCAACTGTCCAAATACCCTTAGCTTGCCACTGCCGCCATCCTATAGTTTTACGCCCAATTTTGAACATGGGATTCAACCAGAGTGGCATCGAGGAGGATACCAGGTTCTCTGATCCCATAACTCTTGCCAAATGCTGGAAGGCCACTTGGGTTGCCGCAACTATTGCCAGGGCAGGGGAGGAAACCGGGCACACCATACCAACCAATAGATCTAAGGGGATCGGCTCTACTAGCCGCCTTTCCACCTCAACCCAAACTGGACACAAACCCCCCCCTCTCCCGGGGACACCACAATGCGCCTTGCTTGAGCATGAACGCCTGGTGGTAACGACCAAAATCCGGAAAGTTTACCCCACCCATGTCTTTACATGCCTTTAACTTACCGAGAGCTATCCTGGGGGGCTTCCCTTGCCACAAAAAGGTAGCTATTGTTCTCTCCCACACCTTATAAACCTTCTGTGGAAAAGAAATCGGCAACATTTCTAGGATATAATTTATTTTTGGGGCTAAAACCATTTTGATAGACTCCACATGCCCCCACCACGATAAATGCAATGGGGACCATTTCGTCGTGAAAGTCTGTATCAATTCCTCTATATGCTTGCAATTAAGATGAGAAGTCTCTTCAAGAGAACAACAGAATCATACTCCAAGGTACTTAATCGCCTTCATTTCCCATAAGAAGGGAAAATCCTTTACGTCCCCCAAAAAAGTGACTCTATTCATAGGGAAGGCTACAGACTTGGTCCAGTTTATTTTATACCCAGACACCTTCAAATAACTATCTATGACCTTCAGAATCTCCTCTAAAGAGCCGGGTTGTGAAAAAAGCAACAGGTCATCAGCATAGGCCGCAAGCTTTATCTGAAGGTCCCCAATCCAAATGCCCCGAACCCGTTCTGAATGTCTGATTAATAACCCCCAGGGCTCCAAGGCTAAATTAAATAAAATCGGCGACAAGGGGCAACCTTGCCTTGTCTCATGATGCAACGAAAAGGGAGCGGACAGCAGCCCATCTACAAGGACACGCGCCTGCGGAGAAGAATACAGAACCTGAATCGATCTGATGAAACCTTCCCTAAAACCAAACCATCACAAGACCCTGAACAAAAAGACCCATTCAAGCCTATCAAAGGCCTTTTCAGCATCCAAAGAGATCACCACCAAGGGAGAGCCAGACTGTTCCGAGGCAGCCAAAAGGTTTAACAGCAACCGAGCATTATCCGATGTCGCCCTCCCAGGCATGAAACCACATTGATCAGGGTGAATCAAATCGGCCGACACCCTCGCCAGCCTATTTGCCAAAACGGCTGCGAATAATTTATAATCCGCATTCAACAACGATATCGGCCTATAATTCTCCACCTTAAGGGCATCTCTACCCGGCTTCTCTAATACCACTATCGTGGCTTCATTGAAACCCCCCACTAAGGGCACCTGTTCCTGCAAAAGCTGAAAATATTTAGCCACAAAAGGAAGAAGCTCCCCTTGAAACGCTTGATACAACTCGATAGGTAGTCCGTCAGGGCCCGCTGCTTTACCTTTTCTAGCCGCGTTGAGAGCAGTCCGAAGTTCACCCAAAGAAAAGGGGGCTTCCAGATCCAACGCTTGTTGGAGAGAAAGAGTAGGATGCGGAATGTGCTCTAAAAAAGCGTCACACTCCTTTCCATTCTCCCCCCCCCTCAGAGGTATACAACCCGGCATAAAAAGCCCTACAAGCCTCGGCTATATCTGGTGTCTTAGTGAGCAATTTCTGATTGCTCAACATGATTGCAGCGACTTTAGCCCTCTCTGCTCTAGGGTTCAAAGTTGTCGCCAGCAGCCTACCCGCCTTGTTTTGCTCCCTGTAATATTTTTCCTTAGATGCATGTGCAAGCTTTTCAGCTTCCATACTTAGGATGTTATTAAACTGATACCTAAGCTTTTGCAAGCGCAACAAGATGCAGGGGTCTGCTCTCGTTCTTAACAACCTCTCACCCGCCCTGATTTGAGCCTCCAGCTCCCTCAGTGCTAGCTTCCTTCGCCGCGCCACCCCAATGGAAAAACTGGTGATCCTAGCACGCAAGAAGGCCTTAAAAGCCTCCCACCATGCCCATCCAGATGTGGCCTCAGAGAGATTCACCGAGAAGTATTCTTTGATTGCTCCTCCCAAGTACTCACGGAAATCCTGATCTGCAAGCAAAGACCTCTGGAAGAACCACCCCGAACTCCTATCAGGGGTAGAATCGGATAAGAAAGACATGAAAACAGCCGCATGATCTGAGACTGTACACGCCCCAATTTGTGTGTCCTCCACTTCGGCCACAAGAGACCTAGATATCAGGAAAAAATCAATCCTCGAATGTGACCCATGCGGGAGAGAATAGAAGGTAAACTCCTTCCGAGAGGGGTGGAACAAACGCCAGAAATCTACTAGATTCATCTCCTGTACCATACTATTATTTATTTATTTATTTACATTCTCTTATATACCGCACTATTCTGCATCAGTGAGGTTTACATTGAACAAACTGAAATTACATTGAACAGGGCATTATAACTTGGAGATAACTATTTTACAGGGAACATGGGCTATGGAGGGTTAAGTGGCTTGCCCAAGACCACAAGGAGCACCTGTGGGACTAGAAACCCCAGTCCTTCCGGCCCAAGGTTGCTGTCCTCTAGTGGGATTTGAACCCCCGACCTTCCGGCCTGAAGTACCTTGCCCCAACCACTAGGCCACTCCTCCACTCCATTAAGCACCGTGGCCGCACGGCTGGCTCTTATAGATCTATAGGGTTGACGATCTATTAAAGGGTCCAACATAAGATTGAAATCCCCCCCCTAGGATAAAGTTACAATGGGTAAGATCTTGCAACTCCTCCGCAACCTCATGAAAAAAGGAGACATCATCAGAATTCAGACCATAGACGTTCATTATGCCAAAAGTCCGATCCCGAACCCGCAAACAGGTTTTCACCCATCTCCCTCCCAGGTCTGCTCGTGTCATTTCAATAACCGGCTGGAGAGCCTTCCGAGCCAAAATTAGCACCCCATTCTTTTTATGACATGCCCCAGCCACCCCAATCAGCATGTATTGCCCCCCACCCAGCTTTTGTGCCTCCCCTAGCGACTGTCGGGTCTCTTGCAGCAGAACAACATCAGCTCCCATCTTCTTGCAATAAAGTAGAATCTTTTTCCATTTAATGGGGTTATTGATTCCCCTTTACGTTCAAAGACATAAATTTAAGTGATCCCATCACAGCTTCTTAACATCATACCAGACAGGATAGGGCACATTACAAGGCTCAAAACAGACCCAGCCACCATAGAAAAACATTCCCCACCCCATGGAGACAACTTAGACCCAAACCCAACCTTGAAACTAAAACTACATGGGTGAACCATCCTAAACAAGGCTACACCTCAATCCCCTCACAACCCATTTAACCAGTAAGCACTCCCCCCCTCAAACATACTCATAACCCCCCTTTCCATCCCACAGCCCTTCCACCACTACCCATACACATACTCATACCTACACCCAAGCCCACACACACACATACCTCCATATGTCCATCCCCCCCCCCTTCCCCGCCCCGGCCACCCTGTGAATACCTTATAGAAAATAACTAAACAGAGAAAGGCAAATAAAGGGAAGACCGGAGGCAGGGAGAGGGCCCGGAGGAGGGACACCAGGAGCGAAACACAAGAAGGGGAAGGAAGGAGCGACACCCATCCGGGCTCTTTAATAAAACCCCCTTGACCTAGATAAACCCAGACCCCCTCCCCCCCACCCCAGCAATCAACCAAAACGCCCCTGACCACAATTAACTCAAATAACCAGCACAGAATAACATTAAGCCAGAAAACTGCTACCACCCCGACTCCACAGGGTCTCATACAGTCCCAGTGTCCAGCGGCGCCCTGATAGTCCAAACTCCAGAGCAACTAGATCAGCGCATCAGCATGGCTTCCTGCTCTTCCACGAACTGAAGCAAAACATGCGGGTCTTCAAACGTGCGCGTTTGGTTATGAAGGGTCACCCGGAACCACGCTGGAGCAAAAAGGCCGTAGCGTGCCTGAAGTTGCTGCAATCGGGGACGAAGAGCCAACATCTGCCTCCTTTTTTCTACAATCACTTTATTGAAGTCAGGGAAGAAGGAGATGCTACGGCCCTCAAAGCTGATCGGTGCCAAGGCTTTCGCCGCCGCCATAATTTGCAAGGCCTGCTGGTGCCTCAGCAACCTCAACATAATAGGCCTCGGCTGCTTAGTATGTGGCCTCGTGTGCACTGGAACACGATGTGCCCTTTTGAGTTCCAACGGGGGGTTGAAATCCAAATGTAGGAGCTTCGGTAATTGTGAATTCAAGAAAGCCATCATATCGCCCGCTTCAGCGCCCTCAGGCACTCCGATGATACGCACGTTATTTCTTCGGGTGCAATTATTTAGATCCTCTAAATTGCGTTCCAACTGAGCAATACGCTTACTATTAGCCAAGGTAAGTTTTAGTCGCTCCTCATGACACTCCACCTGGCTTTCAACACGAGAGACTTTTTCAGCGAGCCCCATGATCTGCTCTTTCATCTCCTTTAGCTCCATTATGTCTGCCTGTACTCCAGAGAGTGTCTCCCTATTAGCTTCCATGAGCCCTCGAACTGCGCGGATTTCAGCAAGCATCTCTTGCATATTGTCCACGCTCTCTCTCGGTCCTGCCATCTTCTGCGGGGAGGGAGGGTCCGGTTTTTGCCGTTTCACACCGGCTGCCCCGATGGGGCTGAAGTCCAACTTGCTGGATTTACTCGTAGTCATCCTCACTCTCGAACAGGATAAAAGGGGAAAAACTTCAACAACAGACGGGGAGTGCAGGATTTATGAAAGGATTGCAGGGATCACGGGAATCAAGCTGCCATCTTGCTCCTGGCCAGGCTCCGCCCCCCGGCACTTCTTTTTTAAAGTTGCTGTGGTGGGCCCTGATTCACCTTGAGATGAAGAATGGGAGGGGTTTCAGCCTCCCGCTCTCTTTCCTGATGCCGATCGGGGCTCTGGATCCGAGGGTGCAGTCCTGCAGCGCCTGATGGATGAGGGTGAAAGAGGATAGACTCAGGAGTAACATGCGGAACTATTTCTTTATGGAAAGAGTGGTAGATATGTGGAATAAACTCACAGTGGATGTAGTAGAGATGAGGATAGTATCTGAATTCCAGAATGGAGGGAACAAACACAGATGTGCTGTGGAGAAAAATATACATGAGCACAACAGGAGGCAATGTAGAACTGAAGATATGATAGACTATTTTATTTTTTAAGTAATGTTCTAGGATATTCCTCAAGGGATGAAGTTATAGGAACCATCTATATATGTATGGAGTAAGGTAGGACTGTTTCTATGGGAGCCTTGAACCCAGTACCCCAGAGTTCACCGGATTCATCCCCCACTCCGCTCTGCAGGTTCTGTATCTAGAGCTGAATTATATATTGATTATTTATAAAATGCTGCTTATTGTACCTGGTGGGTACTGGGTGTTAATCTGTCTGGAAATTGCTATGTAAGCACATTTTGTAGATGTGTCCTATCTCTGGAACCTGGAAGAATGGTAGATACAGTATAATAGATCAGCCTCACTGTCACTAGAAATGCAGATACAGTCGTACAGTCCTTACCCAGGGAGATCAGAGTCTCATAATTCTCCTTCATCACCTCCCAGTAAAGCACCTTCTGCCCTTCATCTAAATACTCCCACTCCTCCTGGGAGAAAGAGACAGTGATGTCCTCAAACGTCACCCGTATCTGAAACACAAACCAGAAAATACATTTAGGGACACGTGGAGGTGCTCAGAGTATATTAGATGTTGGCTGGCTTTATTCTCCTCCCCTAGAAATCCAAGGGAGCTCTGCATTTAAAACTTGTAGGAACAGACCCAGAAGCTTTTACTGGTCTCCAGAGCACCGTGGGTGGCAGCACATTGAGTGGATCTCTCTGGCTAAGTTTGTATTATTTTTATTTTGATGCTTTGAATAGTTTTAGCTGCCTGTACCATGTCGGTCTTTTGGAATTACTGTACTTGCACTGCTTTACATACTGCCTGTGTTTAACATAGTAACATAGTATATGACGGCAGATAAAGACCAGTATGGTTCATCTAGTCTGCTCAGCAAGGCGGCAAGAGTTGGTGCACCTGCCGCTCTGTGCAGGTCACCCCTATTTGTTGATATACATGAGATAATTATGTTTATTTTGATTTTATCCTATTGCTATAAAAGGATCCACTGTGTCTGTCCCATCCCATTTTGAATTCTGTCATTGTATTTCCCCCCACCACTTCCTTCAGGAGGGTATTTCAAGCTTCCACTATGTAGATTTCTTTTGCCTTTGAGAAAATAGTGGATGCAATATAGGAATTACCTAGTTTTTTAAATTTTCTGCCTGTATTAGAAAAGTAGCTTTATAAGAGTATGTTTGGCCTGTCTATGCTCTGTTAGGTAACGACTGCTCTGCAGGGTCTTTGTCTTAGGAAGTCAAACTCGTAGCTTACTGCCACTTATTTCTCACCCTCCCTCCCCTCAACCACCCCAGGGCTGGATGTTCTTAGTCACCCCAAGACATACAGTCGCTTGTCCTAACTTTAGTGGAAAGCACATCTCTGTTGCTTTTTCATCTATCAACATCCCCCCATACACTAATCAAAGTTATTTTTAATGGGTGCAATAGCTGTGGTGCTTTAATCCTCAGGAAAACTATTTGGAGCCTTTGAGCTTGTCCTATCCATTTTACACTATCTACTATGGAAAAAAGAATTGATTCAATTGAGGGAAGATTTAGCTGCAATGAAACAAACCTCCCCTATGATACATCTTGCAAACAATCCATGCAACTCCCTCAAAAAATCCAGCAATGCAAGAATAAATGGATGACAGTGGTTCTGGCCGGTTATGACGCATTACACGGAGACACCAACTCCACCTCGAGATACCCTTGCAGAATACCTTCTCTGCCTTGGTAAAAAAGGATTCTCCATTAATGGAAACTGAGGTGGCCTTAGACAAGAAAGTTGACATCAGTTTACAGACATCTAAACCATAATAGACAAGGAGGGGCTTACGTCAATGATCATCTCTATCAGCCCTTTTATTTAACATTCATCTCCAGCCAATCTGTAGGATCTTCTAGTGAATTGCCAATATGGCTGAACTCCCATAATCTGCTCATTAATTTATAGAAAACTGATAGATTATAGGTAACCAGGAACCATGACTTTAAACCTCCCTCAACTTTACACCTAAAAGAAGCTGCTTTACAGGAAAAGAACGAGGAGAAATACCTTGGCATTACTCTAGATCCATCCCGTAGCATGACCACCCATATAAAATTAACTCCTGGTAAGATCTATTACAAACTAATGATGATTCAGCAATTGAGACCACTGCTATCAAGCTACGACTTTCGGTCTGTCATTCAGGCATTGATCACCCCACACTTTTGATTATTGCAAGAGCATTTTCCAGGGCCTCTCCAAACAGGCAATAAGCCAGTTACAGATGGCCCAACATGTGGCTGCCAGAATTATTTGGAAATTTAATAGAACTTAATATTTCACACCCATATTATATGAATTACACTTGCTGGCAATTTATAGCTGTATAAAATGATAATTACACTTACCTGGTAATTGTAGTTCCTTGAGTGACGACAGTTCAGTCCTCAACCTCTGGGTAGTCAACCTCCTCCTGCAGCTTGGAGACTGGCATGTCAGAATCATGACATCACTGGATATAGCCTGTCGTACACTCCCATCAGCTCCAGTGTGAACTATTTAACAAAGCAGACTCAAAAGAGCAACAAATAAGTAGCAACCATAATAACACGTTAACATAACCACTGTCTAACTATTAAAACCTTTCTTACACCCTTCCCTGCCAAGCCTTGAGACAGAGCAATGAAAGAGTGCAAAGGAAACAATATGCAACTGTACTTCCTTAAGTACCCCTGCAGCCTGCTACTAGGCCATACACCCGGGTGGGAATGAGGACTGAACTGTCGTCACTCAAGGAACTACAATTACCAGGTAAGAGTAATTATGATTTCCCTATCATTCCTCCAGTTCAGCCCTCAACCTCTGGGATGTACCAGAGCAGTAATCAGTGGGAGGGACCTTTCCAACCAGCACGTAACACCGCCAAACCGAACTTAGCATCCTCCACTGCCGCCACGTCCAACCAGTAATGTTTACTGAATGTATGCAACAACGACCACGTCGCCGCCCTACAAATGTCCCCTGGTGGAACTAACCCGTACTCCGCCCAAGAAGAAGCCTGCGCTCTAGTGGAATGAGCTTGCAACTGCACCGGCACTGCTCGACGCTGGAGGAGATAGGCGGACGCAATCGTCTCCCGAATCCACCTCACAATGGACACATTCGCTGCTGCCTCGCCCTTGCGCACTCCTCCGAACAGCACGAACAACCGATCCGATTTCCTGAACTCTTCAGTCACCTTCAAGTACTGACGTAACACCCTTTTCACATCCAAACGACGCAAACTGCAGTCGGAATTGCTCCCGTCCAACGTGCCCAACACTGGCAAGGACACCGACTGATTTATATGAAATGGAGTAACCACCTTTGGCAAGAATGATGGCACTGGGCGCAGTACCACCTTTTCTCCGAGATTCGTCGAGCTGAACAGATGGCCACCAAAAACACAGTCTTCAACGTTAAATCCTTCACAGAAGCCCGAAGCAACCGCTCAAAGGGCGGCTTGGCTAGAGCCGACAGCACCAAATTAAGATCCCAAGGCGGCACCATAACTCTACACGACGGTCATAACCGAGTCACTGCTTTAAGAAATCGCAACACCTCAGCATGCGAGCTGAGCCCAACTCCTTGGATCTTACTGCGGTAATACGAAAGAGCAGCCAACTGAACCCGCAAAGAGCTGGCCGCCAGTCCCTTATCAAAACCATCTTGCAGAAAACTCAAGATCGAGGGAATGGACACCGTGGACGCTCAAAGCTGTCGGCGAGAAGACCAATCCTCTCGCCAGATTCGTACATACGCTAGAGACGTGGAGCACTTCCGAACTTTGAGCAATGTAGCTACAACCCCTGTGCATAACCTTTCTTTCTTAGCTGAGCCCTTTCAATGGCCATGGCATAAACGAGAATCGATCCACCTGAGGCATGAACAGAGGACCCTGGAGCAGCAGATCCACCCTGGTCGGTAGTCGCCAGGGATCCCGTCCAAGCGTCACACCAGATCTGCGTACCACGGCCGTCTTGGCCAATCTGGCGCCACCAGAATCACTCTCCCCGGATGAGCCTCGATTTGCTGGATCACCCGACCGATCAACGCCCAAGGCGGAAACACATAGAGAAGACCCGAAACCGGCCAAGGCTGCAGAAGCACATCCAGGCCTTCCGACATCCTTTCTCGCCTCCTGCTGAAGAAACGACTGGCCTTTGCCGACTGGAAGGTCGCCATCAAATCCATTATGGGAGTCCCCCACCGGTACACTATCTGCGCATAGACTTCCGGATGCAGCTCTCATTCCCCTGCATCCACCCTGACTCTGCTGAGAAAATCGGCCGTCACATTGTCCTTTCCGGCAATGTGTGCTGCCGAAATTGCCGATAGCCGACTTTCTACCCAGGTGAACAACAAGTCCACCTCTTCCTCCATGGCTGCACTTCCCGTGCCGCCCTAGTGATTGATGTAGGCGACCACCGCCGAGTTGTCGGACAACACTCAAACTGCACGACCCGTCACCAAATGCTCGAAAGCTTGCAGAGCCCTGAAAATTGCATGAAGCTCCAGGCGATTGATCGACCATGAGCTCTCTAGGGGCGACCACCACCCCTGCGCGAATGTACTCTCGCAGTGGGCTCCCCAACCTCCGAGGCTGGCATCCGTCAACAACGGAAGCCACTCCGGCTGCTCCAGCGGCATGCTCGCCGCTAGCGACGTCGGGAGCAACCACCACCGAAGCGACTGCCTGACTTTGACTGGATACGGAAGACGCTTGCTCAACAGTCCGACTGGTGCGACCACCGCCGGAGAAGCGACCTTTGCAGAGGTCGCATATGCATCTTGGCCCATGGTACCGCCTCCAGCGTCGCTGCCATGGTCCCCAGCACCCGCAGGTAAGTCCAAGTCGAGGGAGCCGGAGAGGACCGGAAAGAGCGAATCAACTGCCTGAGCCCTCGCGCTCACCCCTCCGGCAAAAAGACTTTGCCATTCTTTGTGTTGAACCGAACCCCCAAATACTCCAAGTTTTGAGACAGCACTAAGTATTTTTTGACTGGGTTGACCACCCAACCTAGACTCTGCAGAAACCGCACTACTTTATTTGTCACCTGCATACTCTCTGCTTCGGACTTTGCCCGAATTAACCAATCGTCGAGATAGGGATGTACCAAAATTCCCTCTCTGCGCAACGCCGCTGCCACTACCGCCATTATCTTGGTGAACGTGCATGGCACCGTCACCAAGCCAAAGGGCAGCGCTTGAAACTGGAAGTGCTCCCAAGGAAACGCAAACATCAGGAACCTTTGATGCTCTGCCTGAATGGGAATATGCAAGTAAGCTTCGGTGAGGTCGAGCGACGTCAGGAATTTCCCCTGACGCACTGCTACAATGACGGACTGCAGCGTCTCCATCCGAAAGTGAGGCACCCGTAAACACCGATTTACGCCCTTCAGATCCAAGATGGGCCGCCATGCACCTCCTTTCTTTGGCACCACGAAATAAATATAATACCGACCTACGCCGTACTTGGCCTCCGGAACCTCTACCACCGCTCCCAGATGTATGAGCCGCCGTAGAGTAGCCCAAAGCGCCAGTGTCTTCCTAGAGCCTCTGCAAGGAGATATGACGAACGAATCTCGCACGGGTCACGCCAACTCCAGGGCATAACCTTGACTGACTATCTCCAGCACCCACTGTTCGGTCGTGGTTTGGGTCCAAGCAGGCAGAAACTCCAGAAGTCTTCCTCCAATGGAAGCTTCGCCCACCGGGACCCGCCTCACTTCATTGCGGCTTTCGTGTCACTGCCGCCGAGCCTGCAGAGAAACCTCTATTCATTCCACGAAAGCCCCTGAAGCCCTGACCTCACGACAGGGCTCATCCTCTCTGAAAACTCCCAAAACGGGGCGTGCGAAACCTGCGAAAGTCTCGGAACTGACCCCGAAAGCCCAGCCCGGACTTCCCCTGTTTTGGCTTATCCTCTGGCAGGTGGCCACTCTTGGTCTCTCCCAGTATCCAGATCTTCTCCAAATAACAAACGTCCCTTAAATGTCTCCCTTTCGAAAGTTAAAAGGTAATACTGTGGATTTCCTTACTATCCCTCCTCCACTAATTAAATCAAATGCTATGATCACTATTGCCAAGTGGCCCCACACCCTTATCTCTTGCACTAGATCTGGTGTTCCACTAAGGACTAGGTCCAATATGTCTTCCCCTCTGGTCGGTTCATGAACCAGCTGCTCCAAGAAGCAGTCATTTATTTCATCTAGGAACTTTATCTCCCTAGCATGTCCTGCCGTGACACTGACCAGGTCGATACTGGGGTAATTGAAATCACCCATTATTATTACTGCGCTCTAACTTTTGTTAGCTTCCTTGATTTCTTTGAGCATTTTATCATCCATTTGTTCATTCTGGCCAGGTGGTCGATAGTACACCCCCACTGCCATCGCCTTACCCTTTTTACATGGAATTTCAATCCATAGAGATTCTACAGCAAATTTTGTTTCACGCTAAACTTTAATCCTTTCTGACTCAATGCCCTCTCTAACATAGAGCGCAACCCCTCCACCAATTTGATCAGCTTTATTATTACGATACAGTTTGTACCCAGGTATCACAGTGTCCCACTGGTTGTCCTCCTTCCACCATGTCTCTGAGATTGGAGTGGAGGAGTGGCCTAGTGGTTGGGGCAAGGTATTTCAGGCCGGAAGGTCAGGGGTTCAAATCCCACTAGAGGACAGCAACCTTGGGCCGGAAGGACTGGGGTTTCTAGTCCCACAGGTGCTCCTTGTGGTGTTGGGCAAGCCACTTATCCCATGTTACCTGTAAAATAGTTATCTCCAAGTTATAATGCCCTGTTCAATGTAATTTCAGTTTGTTCAATGTAAACCGCACTGATGCAGAATAGCACGGTATATAAGAGAATGTAAATAAATAAATAAAATTCCAATCATATCTAACCTCTCATTTAGTGCTATATATTCTAACTCTCCTATCTTTTTTTTTAGACTTCTAGCATTTGCATACAAGCATTTTAGAGACTGTATTTTATTCATATTAATCTGCCTATTGGTAGGCATGGGTAATTTGGGATCTTTAAGCTCTGTCTGCTCCATACTCGAGGGCATTTGGGCTACTTTACTCTCTTTTGGAACCTCTCTGTATTTGGTAGTCCTTCAAGGATACATTTTTCTGAACCATGCGCTCTTATGCGACTGTCGGCTTTCCCCTATTATCTAGTTTAAAAGCTGTTCTATCTCCTTTTTAAAGGTTAATGCCAGCAGCCTGGTTCCATCCCGGTTAAGGTGAAGCCCATCCCTTCGGAAGAGCCCCTTCTTTCCCCAGAATGTTCCCCAGTTCCTAACAAATCTAAAACCCTCATCCTTGCACCATTGTCTCATCCACGCATTGAGACTCCGGAGCTCTGCCTGCCTTTTGGGTCTTGCTTGTGGAACGGGAAGCATTTCGGAGAACGCTACCCTGGAAGTTCTGGATTTCAACTTCCTACCTAAAAGCCTAAATTTAGCCTCCACAAACTCCCTACCACATTTTCCTATGTCATTGGTACCGACATGTACCAAGACAGCAGACTCCTCCCCAGCACTGTCTAAGACCTTATCTAGGTGGCGCGTGAGGTCCACTACCTTCGCACCAGGCAGGCATGTTACCAGGCGATCCTCACGTCCACCAGCCACCCAGCTATCTAAATGCCTAATGATCGAATCACCAACTATAACGGCTGTCCAACCTTTCCCTCATGGGCATAAGGCCCTGGAGAAACTTCCTCGGTGTGAGAGGATTTTACATCACCTGGAGGACAGATCCTAGTTACAGGATCACTTCCTGCCACACCAGGGTGATACCTTCCAGTCACATGACCTCTCTCCTCCATGGCAACAGGGATGCTGCCAGACTGGAGCTGGGACTTCAGGACTATATCCCTGTAGGTCTCGTCTATGTACCTCTCTGTCTTTCTTATGTCTTCCAAGTCTGCTACTCTAGCCTCTAGAGAATGGACTCGTTCCCTGAGAGCAAAGAGCTCCTTGCACCTAGTGCACACGTAAGACCTCTCACCAACTGGGAGAAAATCATACATGTGACACTCAATGCAAAAGACTGGAAAGCCCCCATCTTGCTGCTGGACTGCTATCTGCATCTTAGTTTTAAGCTTGTGTTTAGATCTTTAAGTTCTTTACTTACTAAGGGTTGCTATGGATATAAAACTGTACCTAATACATTTAATATACCTTGTTCACTTGAAGCTTAATTAATCACAGGTCCTTAGTGTATGCCTGATTTCGATAACGAGCTGCACCTAAGAGCACCTCCTTTCCTTTAAAATGTGTAAGCACCTATAAAGCTACGATTATCCCAGGGGTGGGTGGGTGTTGGGGAGGGAGGCCTAACACCGTCCACGGGCTGTGCCTCGATCAAAAGGACTTGGGCCCCCAACGGTGCCAGGGAAGGAATCTGTATCGCGCGATAGATGGTGCCTTGGCTCATTATCGCGTGTTAACCTTAAGTCCATGCCAGCGCTGTGTTTAAAGCTATAGAGATGTAGCCCACTGGTTATTACAATGACTGTGGAGGAAGAGGCCATGAGTTTGATCCTGCAGTGGTGTTATTTAATAAGGCTATCTGAGGGATTTCCTCTTAATTTAAATCAATGCTGCCAGCAAAAACACTCAAACAGTGCCGTAACTTAAGGTGCAGATGTCCAAGACATCAAAAAGGTTAGACAGAATGTGTCACATTCCTCCTCGTTTCTCACCACCACCAAAATATTGTCTATTAGACAACTGTTTGGTGGTGGTGAGAATCGAGGAGGAATGTGACACATTCCATCTACCCTTTTGATTTCAAGGACATCTGTACCTTGTCCACTCACAATCTTAAATGACAGAGGTGTAAGGCAGGGGTCTCCAATCCAGCCCAAGAGGGCCACAAACCAGTCAGGTTGGCAGATATCTCTAATGCATATATATCTCATGCATATTCATTAAGTCTATCCCG
The DNA here is from genome assembly GCA_033557465.1 of Ichthyophis bannanicus. Classification (NCBI taxonomy): domain Eukaryota; kingdom Metazoa; phylum Chordata; class Amphibia; order Gymnophiona; family Ichthyophiidae; genus Ichthyophis; species Ichthyophis bannanicus. Next base: position 38,729,726 of record CM066031.1, on the reverse strand, counting down.
AAAACCTGCAGGGTTGCAGACCTCCAGGACTGGAATTGAGTAGCTCTGCAGTAAGCTCTGCCCCTAGGGCAGAGGTTCCCAACTCCGGTCCTCGTGGGTCCAACATGATTCAGGTTTTCATGATGTCCCTAATGAATATGCATGAATACATTTACGTACAATGGGGGCGGTGCATACAAATGCATCTCAAGCATATTCATTAGGGACAGCATGAAACCTGAATGGTGTTTGGCCCTCCAGGATTGCAGCTGGGAACCTCTGCTCTAGGGACTGCACATGTTTATGGTGCATGTACTCTGTAGGGTAAAATATGGGCGTTTATGCCTTGTTTCTTTTATCTGCAATACAGATTCCTTCTTTATTACCACGATTTCGTACTGGGTAAAATATACAGACGGTCTGCAGAAGCCACAGCTGGGACTTGAACCACAGACTGGGCATCCAAATGGCAGATGAAATTTAATGTGGAGAAGTGCAAAGTTATGCACCTAGGAAGGAGCAACCCACACTATGGTTACACGATGCAAGGTTCCACACTGGGAACCACCACCCAGGAAAAAGATTTAGGAGTCATCATGGATAACATGTTAAAACCCTCCACCCAGTGTGCAGCGGCGGCCAAGAAAGCAAATAGAATGCTGGGTATCATAAGGAAGGGAATAGAAAATAAAACAAAGAATATTATAATGCCTCTGTATCGTTCTGTGGTATGACCGCACCTTGAATATTGTGTGAAGTTCTGGTTGCCGTTTCTTAAAAAGGATATAGCTTTATTAGAAAACGTACAGAGAACAGCCACCAAAATGGTAAAGGGGATGGAAGGATACTCCTATGCAGAGAGGCTAAAAAGGTTAGGGCCCTTCAACCTGGAAAAGAGACGGCTGAGGGGAGATATGATAGAGGTCTATAAATTAATGAATGGAGTGGAATGGGTAAACGTAGATCAATTGTTTACGCTATCAGAATATAGAAAGACTAGGGGACATGTGTCATAAGAATAATCATTATGACACAAACTAAATAAAAAATTAAAAACCATAAAAAGGATAAAAACAAATTAGGAATTACTTAAAGAATACATATAAACCATGCAGGTCGCGAAAAGGAGAAAGCATTTGGTGTTTGTCTATCCCTATCTGTTTCTAGGGCTTACCCACAGCCCGATCTCCTGCGCCTACTGTTTGTTGTTGCGCGCATTCGTCATTATGGGAGGGTCGGAGTCCACGCAAACTCCGTTGAAGTGTATGATCAAGAATTTCAGTAAGGGATTTGCTGGGGACTATGGAATTAAGATGTCTCTGTCCCGATTAGGAATGCTTTGTGAAAGGGAGTGGCCTATGCTAGTTACTTCATGGCCCCGAGAGGGCACCTTTGATATTAGTATAGTTTCCTGTGTTCATCAGATTGTACAACAAATGCACCCTGACCAGTTCCCGTACATAGATTCCTGGTTAAGTGTTTGTGAAAGACAGCCCTCCTGGGTAAGGCGTTGCTATGAGGAACAGTGTAGAATATTAGTAGCAACCACTAGGGGGACCCGGAGGCCTGAGGGAGAGGAGCGACCTGTGTATCCCGCCTCAGAGTCCCCAGATATTCTGGCCCGTCCACCCCAGTATACATATAGGCTTGCCCCCACAGCTCCGGCACACCCAGCAGGGCCCGAGGTGGAAGCCCGGCGATCACCGCCGCAGCAGCGCAGTGAGTCCCTGCCCCCAGCTGACAGTCCCGAGTCCGGCCCAAGTGTGTCGGGAGGACCACTGTCCTCCGAGGATACTGAAAGCGGAGGCTCTTCCGCCAGCTCAGGGTCACTTGCTGTGAAGGCCCATGCCTGAAAATCGTATGATTTGAGAAGTGCCACTACCCAGAAGACAGAGGGATGCCTCTGCGTCAAGTACACGGATTGCCTGTATTGAATGGTCAGGGCCAGATGGCGCTGGGACCAACAAGCTTAATCTATGTTCCCTTTTCCACTACTGATTTACTGAATTGGAAAACACATTATGCATCCTATATTGAAAAAACACAGGATTTAACTGAATTAATGTCTAGTATAATGCAAACTCATCAGCCTACCTGGTCTGATTGTCGCCAGCTCCTGTCCACCCTTTTTACTACTGAGGAGCGAGCGCGAATTGTGCGTCTGTCCATTGGCTAGAAGAAAACCCTGTAGATGGGGCAGATGTAAACCCCCACCAAGCAGCCCTAGCAGCTTTCCCAAATGAAGATCCTGGATGGGATCCGAATGATGAAAGGGGGGCGACGGCCCTAATTCGCTTTCGCCAGGCCCTGTTGCAAGGTCTGAAGAAGGGAGGCCAGAAAGTCATGAATATCGGGAAAGTGTCAAAAGTCATCCAGGGTCCAAATGAGAGCCCAGAGGCCTTTTATGAGCGGTTGTCTGAAGCTTATAGATTGTATACCCCTTATGATCCAGCAGCCCAAGAGAATTTGCGAATGGTGAATGCAGCTTTTGTCGGTCAGTCCCAGGGAGATATCAAACGAAAACTGCAGAAGATGGAAGGATTTGCGGGCATGAATACAGCGCAGTTAATGGAAGTTGCATAGAAAGTGTTTGTGAATCGTGATAATGAGCGTCAAAGAGAAAGTGAGCGTAAAATGAAGAAGAAAGCAGATCTTCTTGCTACCGCTTTAGTTGAACGACGTGGAGGAGGTTTTCCTAATCGAAGGACCAGAGGACGTGGAAGGGGCCATTGGGATGGCCGGCCCCCATTGGGCTTGAACCAATGCGCCCATTGCCGAGAAGAAGGACATTTGAAAAATGAATGCCCGCACCTTGACTCCGCCTCCCGGAGGGGAAGAGGGAGCACCTGGAGAGCAGAGGGTAGATTCCAGAGTCGTGGAGGAATGAATCAAGCACAGTTCCAGCAAGAAAAGGAAGAAGCTATTGAGGGAGTGGCAGTTGCAGAGGGCTATGATATAGATGAAGACTAGGCCAGACCGGGCTCCAAGTTTACCCTGGGTCCCCAGGAGCCTATGGTCAGTTTGAAGATTGGGGACCAATATATGGACTTCATGGTGGATACGGGAACTGAGCACTCAGTAGTGACAAAGCCAGTGGCCCCTCTGTCTACTCGATCTGTTACCATCGTTGGAGCCACTGGTGCCAGAGCCACAAAGCCGTTCCTGCAGAACCGCATGTGTGAACTAGGGGGACAAAAGATAACGCACCAAAAGATAATGCCCTATTCCTCTTCTAGGCCGAGATATGCTTGCCAAGCTCCAGGCACAGATATCCTTTGCTGAAGGGGGAGAAATGCAAATGACTGTGAATTCAAAACCTGCTGGACTGATGGTGCTGACTGTCCCCCGAGAAAAAGAGTGGTGGTTCTATAGTGCATCTTCGACCAAGACAATTGGTTCCTGTATACCCACCAACATCTTAGCTTCGCCTGAAGTATGGGCAGAGGATAATCCACCAGGCCTAGCGAAGAACATAGCCCCTATCATTGTCACCCTCAAACCAGGAGCGGAACCCATGCATGTGAAGCAGTATCCTCTTCCGCAACCAGCCATTGAAGGAATTCACTGCCATCTGATGAAACTACTGAAGTATGGACTACTCAAAGAGTGTCAGTCGCCCTGGAATACCCCCCTTCTCCCAGTTAAGAAGCCTGGGACAGGTGACTACCACCCAGTGCAGGATTTGAGAAGAGTGAATGATGCAGTTGTAACTATACATCCAGTAGAGCCAAATCCTTATACTCTCTTGGGACTAATCCCCGCTGAGGCTACTCATTTCACTGTCTTGGACCTGAAAGATGCTTTCTTTTGCATATGCCTCGCCCCCACCAGTCAACTTCTGTTTGCATTTGAATGGCAAGACCCCACCACAGGACGCCGGGGTCAACTCACCCGGACTCGATTACCCCAAGGATTTAAGAATTCACCAACCCTCTTCAGTGCTGCTCTAAATCAGGATCTTTCAAGCTACCATGTGGACCCAGGAAAAAGGGTCCTTCTCCAATATCTGGATGACTTGCTGATTGCCACCACTTCAGAAAGTGAGTGTTTGCAGGCCACCAGTGATCTGTTACATCTCTTGAATGAAGCTGGGTACAAAGTCTCGAGAGCAAAGGCTCAGCTATGCCAAACTGAAGTTAAATATCTAGGATTCCAGTTGTCCAGCGGAATTCGACGACTAGGACCAGAATGTAAAGAAGCTCTATGTAGCATTCCCACTCCGACCACTAGGAGGCAAGTAAGAGCCTTTTTAGGAGCTGCAGGCTATCGTCGCATATGGATACCAAACTTTGCTCTGCTGGCAAAGCCATTATATCAAGCCACCAAAGGAATGGAGAGATCCCCTCTGGAATGGGGACCAGAACAGGATGCAGCATTCCAATCTCTGAAAACAGCTTTGATGTCATCACCAGCTCTGGGTCTGCCAGATATACAGAAACTGTTTCGTCCATATGTTCATGAGTCACAAGGAAATGCTTTGGGAGTATTAACCTCTTGGATCTTGGCAGCGACCAGTAGCCTATCTGTCAAAACAATTGGACACTGTTGCAAAAGGCTGGCCCCCTTGTCTAAGAGCTGTTGCAGCCACAGCCCTCCTAGTGAGTGAAGCTGACAAGCTCACTTTGGGGCAAAATCTTTGTGCTGTTGTGCCACACTCTGTTCTAACCCTTATGGAACACAAAGGAAATTACTGGTTCACAAACTCACAAATGTTGAAGTATCAGAGCATGCTGTGTGAAAATCCCCGACTGCAGCTGATGGTCAGTCAAGCTTTGAATCCTGCTACGTTGTTACCAATTGGTCCTGGCCCTCCTGATCATGACTGTTTGGAAAATATGGACACTGTGTTCTCAAGTCGCCCAGATCTGACAGATGTTCCTTTGGAGAACCCTGAACGGACTTTCTTTGTGGATGAAAGTAGTCTCATCATCAATGGACATCGTTGTGCTGGGTATGCGGTGGTGACCCTGGACTTGGTAGTTGAGTCCTCAGCTCTGGCCCCAGGAACTTCCGCACAAAAGGCTGAACTGATAGCTCTCACTAGGGCACTGATATTAGGAAAAGGGCTACACAGACTCAAAGTATGCTTTCACAACTTTACATGCTCATAGAGCCCTGTACAAAGAGCGAGGGTTGATTGCCTCAGGAGGCAAATCCATCAAGTATGGCCCAGAGATATTAACACTATTAGACGCTGTGTGGGCCCCCAAGCAGGTAGCGGTCATGCACTGTCGAGGTCATCAGGCGGGAGGAGGAGAAGTTGCCCAAGGGAATAGGTTTGCTGATGCCACTGCACGAAAAGCAGCCACCACAGGACAAGTTGTGGCCCCAGATATCTCAGTCCAGGCAGCTCTGTTCCCCGTGCCCCTTAGTTCATGGGCCCCCAGATACACCACCAAAGAGTTAGACTATTTCTGTGAAAACTACTCCATCCCATATAACCAAACTTATCTACATAAAACTACTAGTGAATGGTTATTAGCTAACCCCATTGTTGGACGTCTGTGTTTTGCCCGCACAGGACCACAGTTCACCAGGCAGGTTGGACAGCTGGTCTGTCTAAGCCAGACGTTCTATAATGCTACCACTAGAAAAACGTCCTGGTGGTCAGGTGTAAATGCTCCTGAACCTTCCAACCCTTTAGCCATTTTCCCCAATCTTGCTAAGTTATGGACTAATTTGGTTTCTCATAATACCTGGCAAGCTCCACCTGGACTTTATTGGATTTGTGGAACTCGAGCGTATGCCAAACTTCCTAATAATTGGGGAGGAGCATGTGTATTGGGAACTATACAACCTTCTTTCTTCCTTTTGCCCCTATCTCATGGGGAACAATTAGGATTCCCTGTGTACAAGAGTCAACAGAAGCGAGAGGCTTTAACAATAGGCCAATGGAACAACTGGTATGATGAGTGGCCACCTGAAAGAATCATTTCATAATATGGACCAGCCACTTGGGCACAAGATGGCACCTGGGGATACCGCACTCCTGTTTATATGCTGAATCGAATTATACGTTTGCAAGCTGTTGTTGAAATAATAACCAATGAAACTAGTAAAGCACTAACTCTTTTAGCCAAACAAGCTACCCAAATGCGTACAGCTATCTATCAAAATCATTTAGCACTAGATTATTTGTTAGCAGCTGAAGGTGGAGTGTGTGGAAAATTGAATTTAACCAACTGTTGTTTACAGATTGATAATACAGGCCAAGTTGTTGAAGACATAGCTGAACAGATGCAGAAGCAAGCATATGTCCCAGTCCAAAAATGGCATGGTCTGGAACTTGATGGTTGGTTTGGCTCTATGTTTTCAGGACTAGGTGGTCTAAAAACTCTGGTGTTTATTGTATTACTAATATTGGCTACATGCTTGTTTCTCCCATGTCTCCTACCCCTCTGCTTACGCACTATTACCTCAACTCTTGATAGCACCATAGAACGAAAAGTAGCGGCTAAAGTGTTAGCTATATGGCAGTATTACCCTATACCCCAAAGTAATGCTTTTCAATGAGTATAATGTGTGATTTGTTTCTCACCCACTTTAACATTAGGGGTGAGAATAATCAAAGGGGGGAATGTGGTAGGCTATAGCCTATATCAGTGATGGCTAACCTTTTTGAGCCCGAGTGCCCAAACTGCCGCACAAAACCAAAGAATTTCCTCAAAGTGCCAGCACGTCATTTGCATAAGTGGTCTTATTTGCATAAATATTTGCATAATGTTACCATACACTAACTTTTAGTAAACATGTCTCTTAATGAGTGTATGGATAAAGAAAGACTAAAAGATTTCTACATTACTATAATCCAGTGCCAACCGCCAGGCACATTAGGAACTACTACAAACGCTGCCCATTTAGAACCCATAGCAAACCCGCCGTATCCTGACAGCATTACCAGGACTCACAAAGCACCATACCCTACCTATCAAAAGGCAACACTGCAAATATTAAACCAATACATTTCAGAGAATACTGGGGAAAGAGAACAAGTGGCAACGTCAAATAGGAATTTCCTCTTGTACCAAACAAAGCGCAGATGTTAATGATGCACATTTCCCAGAGCTGACATATTCCAGTTAATAAATTCAAAATAAAGAGATATCTTTCTACCTTTTGTGCATTTTTTTTCAGTTGCAATTGGTCCAGCCATTTTCTTCTGGTTTCTTCATGTTTTCTGCTAACTCTCCATCGTCTGCTGTCCATTTGTCCTTTCTTCTCTCTTCTAGTTTTTTTTCCATTCTCTCTCTCTCTACATCTGCTTTAACATACTAATCTTTCTCCTTTTGCTCTTTCCTCATTCCTATTTCATCCACACAAATTTTACCCCTCCATCCTCAATCCCCAATTACTCTCCCAATACCTGGCCAATTGTAGATTTTTCATCCCTCCTACACAAAATATTTTTCCCCTCTCCATTTTACTCTCCCAGCCCCATCCCATTCTAATCCTCCCCCAACATCAGCTCCCTTCTAGTTCCAGTCTCACCCAGCATCCATTCCCTTCTTCAAGCCCCCCACTTCCCCTCAGCCCATTTCCATTCCAAGCCCCGTCCCCATCAGCTATTTGCAGTTCAAGCCCCCCACTTCCCCTCAGCCCATTTCCATTCCAAGCCCCATCCCCAACAGCTATTTGCAGTTCAAGCCCCCTTCCACTCAGCCCATTTCCAGTCCTAGCAACCCCCCAACCCATTACCAGTCCTAGCCCCCCATAGCCCACTCCCAGTCCTAATCCCACCAGCCCATTTCCAGTCCTAACCTCCCCATCAGCCCACTCCCAGTCCTAATCCCCCTGCACTCGATTTTTAGTTTAAGCCCCCCCAGCGACTATCCCCACTCCTATCCCCCCCAGCGCCCATCACCACTCCTAACCCCCCCAGCCCAGCGCCCATCACCACTCCTACCCCCCCCAGCCAGCCCAGTGCCCATCACCACTCCTAACCCCCCCCAGCCAGCCCAGTGTCCATCACCACTCCTAACCCCCCCAGCCCAGTGCCCATCACCACTCCTAACCCCCCCAGCCCAGTGCCCATCACCACTCCTAAACCCCCCCACCCCAGCCCATCACTACTACTAACACCCCCCCAGCCAAGCCCAGCCCAGCCCATCACTACTCCTAACCCCCCCCAGCCCAGCCCAGCCCAGCCCATCACCACTCCTAACCCCCCCCAGCCCAGCCCAGCCCATCACCACTCCTAACCCCCCCAGCCCAGCCCAGCCCATCACCACTCCTAACCCCCCCTCCAGCCCATCACCACTCCTAACCCCCCCAGCCCAGCCCAGCCCAGCCCAGCCCAGCCCATCACCACTCCTAACCCCCCCCAGCCCAGCCCAGCCCAGCCCATCACCACTCCTAACCCCCACCCCAGGGAAAATTTTAAAAAAAAGAAAACCTGTCTGCTGCCATTGTCGGGGCCGCCGCGGCAGAATCGAGCGTGCCGCGGGGCCCCCTGTACCCACCCGGCAGAGCCTGCCCTCCCCGTAGCAGCTCTCTCTTTGGAGCTTCAGTCAGACGCGCCGGCTTGCAGAGCACGAAGGGAAGAGTTCCCTCGCTGCTCTGTTAAGCCCGCGGGGGCTGATGGGAAGTTCCCATCAGCCCCCGCGGGCTTAACAGAGTCGCGAAAGGGAAACTCTTCCCTTCGCGCTCTGCAAGCCGGCGCGTCTGACTGTAGCTCCAAAGAGAGAGCTGCTACGGGGAGGGCAGGCTCTGCCGGGTGGGTACAGGGGAGCCCCGCGGCACGCTCGATTCTGCCGCGGCGGCCCCGACAACGGCAGCAGACAGGTTTTCTTTTTTTTTTTCAATTGCGGACCTTCCCGCGTGCCAGCTGCAAGGCCTTCGCGTGCCACAGCTGGCACGCGTGCCATAGGTTCGCCATCGCTGGCCTATATAGACGTGAAAGGCCTGTAAGATAGGCCTGGATTCTAACCCCCACCTTCCTGATTTTAGAGCAGAGAATTAAAAGTTAGAAAAATCAGTTTATTGCAAAGCTTGCTCAAATATCTCCATACTAAATGGATTCTTTTGCATTCCTTAAGCCAGAAATGACCTTACAGTAGAAATGTATCTATATCTGAAGACTGTGCCTTTGTTAGAAATGTCTAAGAAGTGGGAACAGGGAGCTAGGCCCAGAGAGGGTCCCCGATTGGATAGGAGCAAGGGGCGTTGGGACCAATAGAAAGTTTGCATGTATCAAACTGTTAGAAATGTATATAATGAAATTCTGCCTGTATAACGTTGCTCAGTCATTTCTGGACTCGTTCCTGTCTGGGCCTTGTGCACAATAAATTGGCTTGGACCCTGCAACGACTCCTGGTATTATTTGGTTGTCTGCACTTCCCTGCAACATTAGCTGTCTGTTGGATGTATGAAGAGAATGAATTGTAAAGGTCAGAATGTCCACCTGTATGCATGTGTATCTGGGTCTTATTTTCTGCAAATTGACACAAAAGAAATTGTGCAAAAGAAAGAGCGAGAGAGAAAAAGAGAATCCAAAGACATTGCAGTTAACAGAAACTGAGAGCATCATGGGAGGGGAATGAGGAGGAAGAGCCTCTCAGAGGCTTGCAAGGAATAAAGAGCAGAACTTTCTTTCCTGGACTGAGCATTGTCGGACTCATTTCCCCTTCTGCTTGCCCCATGCACAGTGTGTGTCTCAGAGGCTGGATCTTGACATGGATCTATGCCTTCCCTGCTGCCCGCCTCCTGCTGTTCTCCTACCTGCTGAGCAGAAAACCCTGCAGCCATTCTCCTGCCCTTCTCTGGAACACGCCTTGGTTCCCTCTTTGCAAAGCTGATGGTGTGAATTTTGCTGGTGCTGGTAAGAAGCGTCTTTCCTGGTGGCTTCAGTGGAAGATATCAGCTCTGTACAGTACAGTACAGCAGCTCTGCTCCTTCCAGGAGGAAGTGATGTCACAAAGGGGTGGTCCTGCAGCATTAGGCATGATGCTGGGAAATGTAGTCCTATCATGCCCTTGGGCTAAAAAAAGACTGGGAAAGGTGGTACATGCAGTCCTGTAATATTTTAAATAAATGCTCAGTTTTACTGTGGTGATAAGGAAGAAAGGGAGAGAGCAAAAAAAAAAATAGAAAAAAAGGAAAGAGGAAAGAGAGAGAGAGAGACAGAGATCCCAGAACTGAGAGAGAAAATCAAAGAATGAGCATGAAAAGCTCTGTATAATCCTGGGGATAAAGTGACCTGACCATCTTTTCCAAGTTCAAATATTGGACACTCAATCAAGCCGGGAGGTTCAAATTTAAGGAAAATAAAAAATATGTTTATAATAGGATTGCCAACTTTTTCACTGAGAAAAACCCGACACCTGTGGCTCGCCATGCTCCACTCATTCTCCGCCCCTAGTCCCATCCCTGCTCCGCCCCCAACCCCACCCATGCTGCACCCCAGCCCCACCCACAAAAATTACCGAGGATAAGTGTAGGCTAACTCCCTTGGTCAGATAATAATTAAACTGGGAACCCCCCAAAGCCAAACATGAAATGTACAACACTGGAGAAATAAAACTATAAAGTAATTGCACTAAACAAAAACGCAAAGATGTTAGCAATACACATTTCCCAGACCAGACATATTCCAGTTAATAAATTCAAAATAAAAAGTATTTTTCTACCTTCTGTTTGGGCATTCTATTTTTTCAGTTGCAATTGCTCTAGTCACTTTCTTCTGGTTTCTTCGTGTCTTCTGTGAGCTATCCATTTGTCCTTTCTCTCTCTATATTTGCTTTAACATACTGATCATTTCCCTTTTGCTCTTTCCCCCATTTCTTTCCTTATTTCTTTATCATCCACTCAAAATTCACCCTTCCATTCTCAATCCCCTCTTATTCTCCCAATACCCGGCCCATCGTAGACTTTTCTTACACACAAAATATCTTTTCCCCTCTCCATTCTCATTCCCCATCTCCATCCCTTCTAGTCCTCCCCCAAAATCAGCTCCCTTATAGTTCTAGACTCACCCAGCATCCGCTCCCTTCTAGTCCCATTCTCCCATGCCCCCACATCAGCCCATTTCCAGTCCTATTCTAGCCCATCACCCATTTGCAGCCCAAGCTCTCCCCATCAGCCCATTTCTAGTCCTATTCCAGCTCCTCATCAGCCCATTTCCAGTCCTAGTCCCACATATGCTCTTTTCCAGTTCCATTCCAGCCCCCCACTTTCCACTCCAAGCTCACCGATCAGCCAATTTCCAATCCTAGCCCCCTTGTCAGCCCACTTCCAATCCTATTCCAGCCCCCATCAACCCATTTCCAGTCCTATTCCAGCTCTTCATCAGCCCAATTCCAGTGCTAGACCCTCCCGTCACAGGCCATTTCTAGTCCAAGCCCCCCCATAACAGCCTCTTTCCAGTCCTAGCCCCCCCCCACCATCACCGCCCATTTGCAGTCCTAGTCCCCCCCCCCCCCATCACAGCCCATTTCCAATACAATTGCCCCCTCCCCCTAGCTCATTTTCCTTCCATGTCCTCCCCCCCCCCCCCCATCACCGCCCATTTGTATTCCTAGGCCCCCCCATCACAGCCCATTCAGTCCTTGGCCTCCCCCCCCCCCCCCCGACCAGCCCCGCGGCTGTCTGAGGGGCTTCAGAGGGAGCCGGGGAAGCCCGCATGAGGGCCCAGCTCCCTCTGTACAACTGCCAGCATGAAGATCCTTTTCCTTCAAGTCCACGCTGGCGGCTGTTTGTGTGAAGCCGCGAATGCTGGGAAAGGTTAAAGGGCATTCCCTTTAACCTCTCCCGGCAATCACGGCTTCACACAAACAGCCTCCAGCATGAGGGAAAAGGATCTTCACGCTGGCGGCTGTACAGAGGGAGCCGGGCCCTCGCACAGGCTTCCCCGGCTCCCTCCCCCGCGGACTTTGGGAGTCGGGAGAAAAGCCGGTTTTACATCTGTGCCGGCAGCCATCCTGACCATGGAAAAACCAGCCAGGCCTGCTGAAAACCAGCCGGTTGGCAACCCTAGTTTATAATTATAATTTTAATTTTAACCCAAAATTTTAATCAGTAGGCTAGATTTATAACTTTACTTACAAATGCGTCAATCAGGCCTAATTGTTGTACTTCTCTACAGAGTGAATTTTCTTCAAAATAACAACATTTCCACTAAGATAATTAAAAAATTCTGGGCAAGTCAACTTAAAATTGTACTTTACAATCATTAGACATTTGAGAGACTCTACATGCAATTGGTTTTCTTCTGTAGAGCACACTTTGTTCGTGATTGAAAAACACCTTTCAGTTGGAGCATAGGAACATAAAAAAAATTCTGCATCCTAGCTACTACTCCCATCTCCCCCCTGTTCCCTTTTGGCTGGCTGTGTCTGACTGATGGTTGTCTGGGCCTTGGGAAGAAGGAAGTAGAGCCAGATTTGTCAGATGTGCTGAGGACTACAACTTTGTAAAGTAGCTGTCTTAGTCAGAATGATTTCTAAATTATCTGTGTATATTTTAGAGTTAACCTCTACAGCTTGCCAGTGCTCGCCCTTCACTGTGCAGAGTAAGTGGTAGGTTCCAGCCAATGGAAAGTCTACACTAGTCACAGGAAGGGTGGGCTGATTTTCTGCACAGGGTCTGGGAGAAAGTCAGAGGAATAAGTGGGTTTCTTGGTAGGGGATGAGTGGGATTGCTGAGAAAGGGTAAAAATGTAAGAAGAATGGGGTAAAGTGTGAGGAGGCTATTGCAGGCTGAGAAAAATAACTGGTAGCAAAAGTAAGAACTGGGGGCTTTGAAGTAGAGGAGTCCAGAAGCAGCACAGCACCAGTAGACAGTCAGAGACAGAATCTGTCTGTCGGAAAAGTGCTAGTATGCATGTGTGTACCTGATTTTTTTTTTTGGGGGGGGGGGAGGAGGGAGGCGGGAGGAGTGGATGAATGTATGTGTATGTGTATGTGACTGAAGTACAACAGAGAGCATGCGTTTGTATACGTTTCTGTGTCTCTGATGGAAATAATCTCATATAAATGGAATTTCCCTTTGAAAATTTCAGTTGGAATGGAGAAGTCCACTGGTACAAATGTGGAGGAGTGGAGGAGTGGGACATGTGTTTTAAAATAGGGGACATTTAGGCATCCCATACGATTCCAGAGGCAAATCCTTAAAATATGGGACTGTCCCATATAATACGAGTAGGTTGGTCACTTTAGAGAGGAGCCACAGCAACAAAATATGTTGTAACCTGCCAACAGGCAAGAAATTTGAACTGACCCAGAACATATATGGATCAGCACCAGAAACTGGGCATTGTCCTACTATTGCTATTTTTTAAATTTCCACAGTCAAAAGAACACCCAATATACAGAAACACTCCAAATTTTATATGTCGGACCAATCGCAAGGAGAGGAACCTCCTCACTCTCGAATGGCTGTTATGTCCATTTTATTCATTTTTGGTTCTAAAATATGAAATTTGAAAGTGAAACATAGACTTAGCTGGTGAAAAATCTCACATGCAATGGCGCTGCTTCAAACTGTCAGATCCTGGGAACTCCCCCGTAACACGACATGCATGTTTCGAGCCTCCTCACAGCTCTGCTTCAAGTGCAGCGGGGTGTCTGCTGTAGCTCCAACCATAGGATCACGCATTAACGCCAAAGGGATCATCAACAGTCACAAGTTACTTTTGAGTGTCTGCTAGATTTTCTATTGTCTGGCCAAAGAATGACCTCAGACGTTAGAACCGCTAATCAGAAAAGAGGGAATTCCCCACGACATCAGGAAAACCCTCCTCCTATTGGCCCAAAATTAGAAAAGACTCATCCAATCGTTCTCTTTGTTTAGCCCGTGAGGGCTCACTGTATTTAAATAATAAATCCAACGAACGCTGCTCTAGCCATTGTAATCTATATATGCAGTCGCCACCGCAAGGGTCACTAGTGGCATAATCAATGACCCTACATCGTAAATGCTCAAAATTATGACCCCATATCATACAATGGTCCATCACAGGAGCAGATCATGTTGATGTCCAAATTCAGGAGGCATACTCACCCAGCCGTAATTTTAAAGAGCGAGTGGTGTGGCCAATGTATAGTAAGTTGCAGGGACAACGTAAAAAGTACACTATGTAACTGGATGAGCAGGAGCTGTGCCACAAAAACCTATAAATACACCCAGTAGTTGGATCTTCCCAAGTGTCACCCTGTAAGGTGGTATGGCCAATATTTATGTAGGCGTTCAACAATATGGTGTATGTTGCATGAATGGAAAAATGCCTACTATCAAATCATCAGTCGTCATCAGTTCCACTGCCCCCACTCACCAGCATGGCCACTGCCCTGGACCTGATATTTTTCTCTAGTTCCCTACCCTCGAACCTTCGTAGCTCAGTTCTTCCCTTATCTGACCATCACCTTTTAAGCTTTAATCTTCATCTCCTGCTGCCTCAGCCTCGTCCTGTCTCCTTCAACCTATTTAGAAACCTTCATGCTATTGATCCCTTGACTCTCTCTTCTACCATTTCTCCATCTCTTTCCTCCATCTTGTCATCCAAGTCTGTCGACGAGGCAGTAACTTCCTATAATGCTGCACTCTCCTCAGCTCTGGATGCTCTCGCTTCACCCACCCCACGTCCTGTGAGACATTCTGCACTCCAGTCCTGGCTTTCATCCACTACCCGCTATCTACGTTCCTGTGCCCGTTCTTCTGAGCTTGCTTGGCTCAAATCCCGGTCCCCTGAAGACTTTCTACACTTCAAATTCATGCTTGTCTCTTTCCAGTCATCCATAGCTCTTGCCAAACAAGACTACTATGTCCATCTGACTAACTCTGTTGCCTCTGATCCTCGCCGTCTCTTTACTACTCTCGGCTCTCTCCTTAAAGTGCCTCCGCCTCTGATCCCTCCCTCCCTCTCTGCCCAAACCCTGGCTGACTATTTCCATGACAAAATCCACAAGATCACCAATTCCCCACAAACTCAGCTATTTCCCCTTCTCCTCTCCACTCCCAAGTCTCCCCCCCCCATTTCCTTACTACCCTCTCTTCCTTTCCTGTCATCTCTGAAGAAGAAACTGTCATCTCTGAAGAGGAAACTGCTACCCTCTCTTCCTTTCCTGTCATCTCTGAAGAGGAAACTGCACACCTTCTTTCTTCCTCCAAACTCACCACCTGCTCCTCTGATCCCATCCCCACCCATCTCCTAAGCCCCATCTCCTCCACCATTGTCCCTTCAATCTCTCATAGTCTCACCTTTTCACTCTCCACTGCAACTGTCCCTGCAGACTTCAAGCATGCCGTGGTCACACCTATTCTCAAGAAACCATCACTTGATCCCACCTGTCCTTCTAATTATCGACCCATCTCTCTCCTTTCCTTCATTTCTAAACTACTTGAATGTGTAGTTCACAGCCACTGCCTTGACTTCCTCTCCTCTCATGCCCTCCTGGATCCCTTACAGTCTGGCTTTCGTCCTTTACACTCTACTGAAACGACTCTTTTCAAAATCTCCAGTGATTTATTCCTGGCTAAATCCAAAGGCCTGTACTCTGTCCTCATCCTTCTTGACCTCTCTGCTGCTTTCGACACCGTTGACCACAATCCTCTCCTTGATACCCTATCCTCACATGGCTTTAAGGGCTCTGTACTATCCTGGTTCTCCTCCTATCTCTCCCATCACTCCTTCGGTGTGTATTCAGGTGGCTCCTCCTCCTCCTCCGCTACCTCGCTACCCCTCTCCCAATTGGTGTACCCCAAGGATCTGTCTCGGATCCGCTCCTTTTCTCTCTCTATAACCAGTCCCTTGGTGTGCTTATCTCTTCCCATGGTTTTCAGTACCATCTGTATGCTGATGACTCTTAGTTTTCCCCCTAAAACCTCCCCTCCTCTTGTTCCTTTCTCAGTCTCTGTGGACAGCTCTGTACTCCTTCCTGTTTCCTCGGCCCGCGATCTGGGGGTTGTCTTTGACTCCTCTCTCTCCTTCTCCACACATACCCATCTTATAGCTAAGACCTGCCATTTCTTTCTCTATAACATTAGCAAAATCCCCCCTTCCTTTCTGAACACACTACTAAAATGCTTATCCACTCCTTTATCACCTCCCGTCTTAACTACTGTAACCTACTCCTTACTGGTCTCCCCTTTGAGTCATCTCTCTCCCCTTCAATCTGTTCAACATTCCGCTGCACGGCTAATCTTCCACCAGCCTCGTCATGCCCATATTACTCCTCTTCTCAAGTCACTTCACTGGATCCCTATCCATTTCCTTAGTACCTTTCATTTCTTATCTCTCCTTATAACCCCCCCTTGGGAACTCCGCTCTTCTAGCAAACTGCTTCTATCTATGCCCAGCACTCCTACTGCTAACACCTTTCACCTTGCTGCACCTTATGCCTGGAACAAACTACCTGTGTCTGTACGTCAGGCACCTTCTCTAATTCTCTTCAAGTCCAGATTGAAAGCTCATCTCTTTGCTGCTGCTTTTGGATCTTGACTCACCTGATCTCATTTTCTCTCCCTTGTTCTACTCCTTCCAACACCTTCTGTGTTTTGTGTTTTGTCTTGACTAGATTGTAAGCTCTGATGAGCAGGGATTGTCTCTTACATGTCTGTGCTGTGTAGCACTTCGTACAACTGGTAGCGCTATATAAATGTTGAGTAGTAGTAGTGAATAGTAAGGTGCATCTTCAGACAACAACTACTCCCGCTGAACAAACCATGCCCAAGTATAAGCCCACTTGATTATATGAATCGGATCACCTCTTGCCGATAAATGCCCCCGGAGAATGTGAGCCTGTTGTTGAAAGTCCCCACTGTGGAGCAAATACAATGGAGTCTCAAAAATTGTCTGTGCAGAGGTCCTAGGTGATGACTATGAAGCATTGAACAGGTTTCCTAAATAACTTCGTCAGCAGTTTACTATACCTTTTGTAAATTGTGATATCTAGAAAATCAATCGTTTGATCGTGTATGTGGCAGTAAATTGTATGTTGGGTCTGATGATTGAAAGGATATGCTTTGGATATTGTCCTGCATGAATATGTGTACGTGTCTAACAGCATGCTGACAGCAAAGGCTTCCAGTATGTTTGAACAGAGTAAAACACAGATTTGCAAACGTTAGCTCTTTTTCCAGCTTATGTCGTTGATACACAGATGTATGGCCTTCATGTATATGTGCCAAATGTGCTAAGGGTCATGTGATATTGTTTATTATACTGTATATAAGTGGGATAATCCCACCTCTCAGATGGAATAAACACATACTTTCATAGTGTGTGTGTGTGTGTGTGTTGTTTGTTCCCCTGGAGATCCAGATGGAGGAGGTAGGTGCCCAGGGAACGGGACAGGGAATTCCCCTGTGGTAAGTAGAGTACTAATGAGTGCTGGGAAATGAATAAGAACCCGTAAAAATTTGGTGTTAGAAGTGCGATTTCCCCGTTGCACTGGAAATTCCCGATTTCCTAAAATTGGCCCGGCTTTGGTAGCCTGCCTAAACGGGACCCGCTTTGGTGGCAGGGTGGCAACAGGGGAAGTCCCGCCTGGGTCTGTGCTGTCCATTTTCCTTCTCTGTGGCTTGTGTGCGAGTGTGAGTCTGACAAGATGCTCCTGTTACAGCCTGAAGTGATAGCACTCGTGACAGCTGTTGCAGAAAGCAAGTGGTCAGACCTGCGTCTGTTGTGTTATTAGAGGATGGGTGGAACCCAAGGTAAGGAAGTTCCCCCAGAATCCGCGGGAGTGCTTGATGCGCCACAGTCTAAAGTGTTTGTTAGGTTTAAAACTGCAGCCAAGTGTAAGGGTCATGCAAGCAGGACTCCTACGCCCCCTGGGGATTCCCCGACTGAAAAGGAAACTCCCAAGGAATATGTTGCCCATGTGGCGGGGACTTCTATACTAACCCATGGGTGGATAACATGGCTGGATGGACAGAAGGGCTCTGTAGTTTCCAATCCTTTTCCTAGGGACGGCAGTTTCTCTGCCTGCCATTTAGATATGATTGGAGGTTTATGTTTAGGGGATAAGAAGGCATTCCGCTTTTACTCCGGTGACCTGAAGTGGCGCAAGGCTTACATGAAGGAATGTGGGATAGTATGGCTTCAGTTAGCTCCTTATTACAATGGCGTCCCCTCCCTATCCACTTCCTCGCCACCATATGTTGAGGTTAAGGCAGTGGGAACCGCGGTTCTCACGACCCCCACGGAACCTCAAGAGGGGCTGTATCCTGCCCTGTTCCCTAGTGCGGAGGATGACGATATTCTACTGGCCGCTGCTGATATTCAAGCAGGTGAGCCCACCAAGAAGGGGGTGGATAAGGGGGGTGCGGATAGGGGCTGTATTCCCACCCCGAGTCATATTAAATCAGAAGAAGATAAAAGATATTGGGAGGAAGTTATGCAGGGGATGGGGGAGCTAATAGCCCGCAGTACTCAATCCTTGCAGAAGTAATAGAGCGAACCTCACACACCCTGGAAGGGATGAGGAAGAAAAGGGTGGCAGACTGCACCGAACTTTAAGGGCGAGTTGGTGACTCCTTCACCGCCATCCTTGTCCCATAATTTCCCTTCAGCTTCTAAATGGTTAGCCTTCTCTCCCGCGACACCTTTTTATTTATTTATTTATTTACTTTTATTATATACCGCGCTATTACATATCAGTGCGGTGTACATTGAACAGTATACTGTGCAGACGAGCCGCATAGTGTTTACATTGAACAGGGATTAAAACTTGGATTTAAAAAGGGGTAACATTTCTACAGCTTATTTACAATGTTGTCCATGTTTTCAGGCTATATTCTATTCAGAGCTGATCATTTTGAGTTGGCTTTTGACAGGGAATTGGCTTGTGTGGGGCCAACAACTGAAAATCGGTGTGCTAACCCCTTCACCTTGAAAGAGGGTGGAGGGGATGCCACAACGATGGTAGAAGAGTACCCCTTTATTACTATTGGTCAGCAGCTGGTCATTAAACCTATGGATGCTGCGACCATGGCTGCAATTGTCCAGAATGCACTAGTCTATGAAAGCCCCAAAAGCTACTGTCCAATATCTGCAGCGAATGACCCGCGGCTTGCAATGTACTGCCCAGGATTATCGGTTGATAATTGAGGGTGTTATGGGATATGATGAGGAGACCCCCTTTGATTTTACCAGGGTAACGATTTTAAAGGACCCTAAGGTCCCGGATAATGTGGCACTGTATCCCTTCAATTTCCCCGAGGCAGTGAAGGGGATGTGGAAGGAAGTGCAGGATGAGTTTGAGAGATTATTTGGTGAAAAGCAGAAGTTGGCCGCTTCAATCACCTGCATACAGGAGGTGGGGGAGGGGGTGTCCCAATTTGTTATAAGGTTCCGTAAGTGTTGGAAGGAGGAAGCAAGTTTGTCCCGGATAGGATTAATGGGGTCTACTGTATGTATATACAGACCATGTTTGGAGCAATGCGCCCGGAGGTGGCGGTTGCCTGTAAGCGCATGATAGATGAGTGGCTCATAATGAACCCCGAAGATTTGGAGCGAGTTATTTTGATGAAAGAAGCGACAGGGTGCTTTGCAGATATGGAAGGGAAGAAGGTATTGGGCAAGCCATCGGCGGTTAGTCATGCCTGGCAGCAGGTATAGAATGGGGACAGGAAACTCCCCGCAAGGGTGGCAGAACTCCAGAGGCAGAGGAAGAGGATGCTGGTGAGGAAGGGATGGCAGCATGGGACACAGGGGGAGGGCAAGGGCCCCAAATTTCAGACCTAGGAATCAGGTATGCTTTAAGTGTAAGCAGCCAGGACATTGGAAGAATGAGTGTCCCTATAGGGAGGTGGGGGAACCAGAAGGTGGGGCCCGGCCTGGCATGGGACGTGGGGCTGTGCCTGCCCCCGTTATTCCCATTGCATGGCAGCCGCCTCCGCCAAGGCAGGCATAGGGCTGCCCGGAGGCTGTTGTTCCGGCCTGGATACAGTTAACGAAAGGATGGAAGGATCCTCCTTGTTGCACCTTATGTATCAATGGCAAGGAAGTGTCCTTTGTGGTGGACACGGGAGCCATGTGTTCCACCTTGCAGGTGACTCTTTACAAGGGAAACTAATCCCCTGGTCCAGTCTCTGTGGGTATTAATGGAACATCTGTCCCTACGTGGATGACTCCCCAGCTATCAGTTTCTGTTGTGGGAGGGGAGGGGATTTTCTCCCATTCCTTTACTATTATCCTTCATGTCCCATTAGCTTGCTAGGACGGGACCTGTTATGCTTGCTTGAAACCACTACCGTTAGTAACCCAGATGGTTCCTTTTCTTTCTTTTCCCCTTTCCTGCTCTCCATGAATATGGAAGAAGCCAAGGAGGAAGGTGCGCATCCCTTAGCAAAGGTCCCCCAGACCCTCTTGTCTACATCCCCTATGGATGCGGGATTTGTTCCCTGCACTCCATATATTGCCCAGTTAAAGGATCCCCAGGTTACTGTCTATATAAAATAATATCCATTTTCTGCCGTTAAGGAGGCAGCTTTGACCCAGATGATTTCAGCATTTTTGCAAGCCGGGGTAGTCGTGCCCACCGTGTCGGCATATAATATCCCCGTTAATCCCGTCCTGAAGGGGGCAGGCTTTAGATTTACCCAAGATCTAAGCGCAGTGAATCAGTTAATAGTGCCACTGGCGCCAGTAATGCCTGATATTACAGGATTACTCACGTTAATCCCCAGCCAGGCTTGCTGCTTCACGGTCATTGATTTAGCTGTGTTTTTTAGTATTCCCCTTGATTTCTCGACCCAGCCGCTTATGGCTTTCACGCATGCCGGCAGACAGTACACCTGGACTCGACTGCCGCAGGGATACATTGATTCTCTGGCAGCTTATTCTCTTGTACTTAAGGCATCTATTGAAATGTGGCATCCCCCCTGTTCCTCCACCCTCCTCCAGTATATGGATGATTTGTTGGATCTGTGCTAGCTCAAAGGAGTCCTGCGAGCAGGATTCTGTTTCCTTGTTATGTCACCTGGCGTCCCACAGACATAAGGCATCTTTGTATAAGCTTCAGTGGTGCTGTGAGCAGGTGACTTATTTGGGGTTTGTGCTCTCCCCTGAACATAGGGTGCTCTCTCCCACCCGAGTACAAGCAATTATGGAACTTGCCTTGCCAGAAAAACTGTGATGTAGATGTTGGCTTTTTTGGGGCTCATCTCTTTTTGTTGTCAGTGGATCCCTGACTGCTCATATTGGGATTCCATCCTGCGAGCTTCCACCTTACAATTACCTGGGTCTGCGCACGTGGAAGGGACTGATGATATGATTAAAGCGCACACAATGCTGAAACAGCTGCTCATTTCAGCCCCGACTTTGGGATTGCCTGATTGATCGCATGTTCCACTTATATGTAAAGGAAGAGGGGGGAACAGTGGCAGCCATCTTAGCCCAGGAACATGGGGGTGGTTTGCGGCCAGTAGCATATCTATCCAAAATTACCAGTCCAGGTGCAGGGGATGCCCATGTGCCTGCGAGTGCTAGCAGTGACGGTGATTGCTCTCAAATTATCACCTCTATAACCTTGTCACATGTGACTACTTTATACTCCCCCCACTCTGTCCTTAATATGTTAAAAAATTTAACTACTCAGCATATGACCACCCAGTGGTTGAGCGGTTATGAGGTCACTTTAACCTCAACTGAGGGACTGACCGTAAAGCAGCAATCAACTGTGTTTACTCCCTTATTAGCCTTGCAGGCCCTGTTACACCCCATTGGGACATCAGTCCCTGAAGAAATGCATGACTGCCTTGAGCTGATTCATCGAGAAACAGCAGTGTGGGTGGATTTATGCTCCACCCTCTTGCCTGGGGCACCGCATGTATTTGTAGATGGAAGTTGCATGCGCCCTAGCGATAAGGTATATGTTGCCTCGTACGCTATTGTCCAGCTCCCTGATATTGTTTATGATGCCCAGTTGGTCTCTTATGCATCGGCACAGGCAGTCGAGCTAATAGCCTAACTAATACATGTGAGCTATTTGTGGATAAAGAGGTCAATATTTACACTGATTCTAGATACGCCTTTGGGGTGGTGCATGATTTGGTGTATTTTGGGGCCAGCCGGAGAGGGTGGAAGGCAGCGGATGGGAAACCCATTTCCCATTGGTAAATAATTTACTGACAGCCCTGTGTAAACCCCGGGCGGTAGCTATTATTAAGTGTGCTGTATGATTTGTCCATGGAGTCTCAAGGCAATGCATTTGCTGATAGTATAGCCAAGCGAATAGTGCTGGAACAGGTAGAACAATTGGAAAAGGCTACAGGGGTTACTCACATGCAGTCTCAGTTAGTAGAAATGTATGTGTCCCTGAACACTCCTTTCCTCTCCATCATCTACAGGCAGTGGCTGATCCGGAGGACCTGGCCTACTGGGAAAATCATAACATGAGATTAACAGATGCAAACATCTGGCAGGAGAAATGGGGGGGGGGGGGGGATGGCGGGGCTTACCAAAAGCAGCAGCACCTCTTATTAGCCAGGTACATGGAGTTGGTCACAAAAACCGGAAGAAGGTATTACAAGAGCTGCAGGAAGTATTTATTTGTCGTGATTTGGCCCCGTTAGTTGAATCACAGTTAGGGCAATGTCTTATGTGCGCCCGGAATAATGTTTAGCAGTGGAAACCGGTGGGACAGCTACAGTATTTACCCCCACCCGAAGGACCTTTTCAGGCTCTCCAGATTGACTTTACATGTATGCCCCGTTCGGTGGGAGGGTTTAAGTATCTGTTAGTGATTGTAGACTGATTTTCTAAATGGGTTGAAGCCTTCCCCACTACAAAGGAGGATGCCCGCAACAGTAGCCAAACTCTTATGCAAAGAAGTTATCCCTAGATTCGGGTGCCCACTAACAATTGATTCGGATCAGGGCTCGGCTTTTGTGGCAAAACATTTACAGCAGAATGTCCAAATGTTTGCCATTGAATGGAAATACCATGTACCCTATCACCCCCAATCATCGGGGAATAGTAGAGCAGAGGAATCGTACAATTAAGAAAAAATTGAAAAAGGCCACCCAGGAGGCCCCAGGTAAGTGGCCCTTATATCTGCCTGCAGTATTGGCAGAGATAATGTTAACCAGGGGGCCGAGTGGATTTTATCCTTTTGAGATTTTAATGGGCCGGCCGTTTCCACTTCCATGGAAATGGCCGGAAAATAGTTACCTTACTTCAGATGATCTCCTGCTTGCACAAGAGGATTACGCATGTGCTCTGGTGAAATATATTAGCAGTGTTTCTAGCAAGGTTTATGATGCTCTCCCATTTCCTTCCACAGGGCCGACGTACCCTTTTAAGCTGGGGAACACGGTCTTGGTGAAACTGTTCCATAAAAGGGGCCAATGGGACCCACCATTTGGAGAACCTGAGGAAGCTATTGCTGTAATTAGAATGGCAGTATTGACTGACAAGCATCCGTCGTGGGTCCACGCATATCGTGTCAAGGAGGCTCTGATCTGAAGAGATTGCATAGCCAGATGACTGCTCCAGGATGCAGGGCCGGCCTGTCCATTGAGCAAGAATGTTGTTTGCACATGGCCCCGCATTTCAGGGGGCCCCACGCAAACAACATTCTGCATCAGCCCATAGATTTAAAAAAAAACAACTGGCTGCTGCTGCTGCTACCGCCATGGCAGCGGCAGAATCAAGCATCCCGCGGGGCCCCCCCCTGCCCAGCAGAGCCCTCTCCGCATCAGCTCTATCAGCGGGAGCTTTCAGAGCCGCGAAGAAAGAGTTTCTCTCTTGAGGCTCTGTTAAGCCCACATGGGCTGATGGGACTTCCTTTTTCCCATCAGCCTCGGCGGGCTTAACAGAGTCACGAGAAAGGGAAACTCTCGCTTCGTGGCTCTGAAAAGTCCGCGCTTTGAGAGCTGATGCCGGGAGGGCAGCAGCAGCCAGTTTTTTTTTTAATCTATGGGCTGATGGGGGGGAGGGGGGTTAGGACTGGTAATGGGTTATGGGGGGGCTAATACTGGAAGTGGGGGGGGGGTTAGCACTAGTAATGGGGCGGTTAGCACTAGTAATGGACTTTGGTGGGGCTAGGGCTGGAAATGTACTGATGTGGGTTTAGGACTGGAGGTGGGCTGATGGGGGGGGGGGTTTAGGACTGGGAATGGGCTGTGGAGCGGCTAAGACTGGAAATGGGCTGAGGGGGGGTTAGGACTGGAAGTGGACTGATGGAAGGGGGTTAGGACTGGTAATGGGCTGGGGGGGTGCTAGGACTGGAAATGGGCTGATGGGGAGGTTAGGACTGGAAGTGGCCTGATGGGGGGGGGGTGTTAGGTTGGTTATGGGCTATGGGGGGTGGCTAAGACTGGAAATGGGCTGATGGGAGGGGTTAGGACATAATGGGCTATGGGGGCTAAGACTCAAAATGGGCTGATTGGGGGTTAGGACTGGACGTGGGCTGATGGGAGGTTAGGACTGGTAATGGGCTATGGGGGGGCTAGGACTAGTAATGATCTGGGGGGGTTGCTAGGCCTGGAAATGGGCTGAGTGGAAGGGGGACTTGAACTGCAAATAGCTGATGGGGACGGGGGCTTGGAATGGAAATGGGCTGATTGGAAGGGGGGCTTGAACTGCAAAGAGCTGATGGGGAGGGGGGCTTGGAATGGAAATGGGCTGTGAGGGGAGGGAGCTAGGACTGGAAATGGGCTGAGTGGGGGGGAGCTAGGACAGGAAATGGGCTGATGGAGGTGCTAGGATAGGACTGGAAATAGGCTGTTCGGAGGAGCTAAGATTGGAAATGGGCTGTTGTGGGGCAAGGAATTGAAATGGACTCATGGAGGGGCTAGAACAGGAAGTAGGCTCATGGGAGGCTTGGATTGGAAATGGGCCGAGTGGAGGGGAGCTAGGATTTGACATGGGCTGATGGGGGGCTGGGATTGGAAATGAGCTGATGGAGGGACTCAGATAGGACTAGAAATGGATGGGGAGCTAGGACTGGACATGGGCTGATGGGGGGCTAGGACTGGAAATGGGCTGATGTGGGGACTAGAAGGGAGCGGATGCTGGGTGGGACTGGAACTAGAAGAGAGCTGATGTTGGGGGAGGATTAGAATGGGATGGAGCTGGGAGAGTGAAATGGAAAGGGGAAAAATATTTTGTGTGGGAGGGAAGACAAATCTACAATTGGCCGGGTATTGGGAGAGTAAGTGGGGATTGAGGATGGAGGGGTAAAATTTGAGTGGATGAAAGAGGAACGAAGAAAGAGCAAAAGGAGAAAGATTAGTATGTTAAAGCAGATGTAGAGAGAGAATGGAAAAAAAACTAGAAGAGAGAAGAAAGGACAAATGGACAGCAGATGATGGAGAGTTAGCAAAAGACACGAAGAAACCAGAAGAAAGTGGCCGGAGCAATCGCAACTGAAAAGAAATGCACAAAAAGTAGAAAAATATATCTTTATTTTGAATTTATTAACCTGAATATTTCAGCTCTGGGAAATGTGCATCATTAACGTCTGCGCTTTGTTTAGTACAAGAGGAAATTAATTTATAGTTTTATTTCTACAGTGTTGTACATTCCAAGTTTGGCTTTTGGGGTTCCCAGTTTCTAAATTGTGATTCCTTGTTTGGTGATTGTAATAAAGAACAGTAATTTTTTGTCACAATAACAGACACTTCAGTGAAACCAGTTTCTTTTATTTATTTATTATTCAATCTTGCAAGATGGGTGGCCACAATTTGTTATCCGTGACCATACTTTGTCATATGAACAGTTCCATATTTATTACATTCATTCTTCTACAAATTCCTCCTCTATTATTCTATTGGTGTAAGTATTTCTAATTTCCTACCTGTTAGTGATTGTTATTTAGGTTATGTGAATCTCCACCTCCATTTACTTCTCTTAATCCCTGCCCCTTTTACCCTCCCCTTTTTTTTACCTTATTCCTTTTATGGTTATGTTACCAGTCTTATGGTTTCTCAGAGATCCCCCCCCCCCTTCCCCTGTGCCCATGGCCTGTTTTTTCCTGTTTTTCAGAGTTCTTTTCTTTCTCTGTATTTAGCATTTTTTTGTATCAGCATGTTTCAATGTTCTTCTCATTGAGTTTCTAGGTTTTATGTGCAATAGCCTGGAAGCTAAGGGAGGAGTGTATGGGGGAAACCTAAGTTTTGCAAGGCCAAGAAAAATATCTTTATTTTGTACAGCACAAGAAAATGGAATATGTGAACCAATGTGTTAGTGCAAGCAAACAACATCTTATAGATTTCTAATTCTATTCTATGTTCTGCATATATTTTGTAAAAACAACACATTTAAAAACCTTAAAAACATTTCTAACACAAAATCCCCTCTGGATACATTTTATGATGCAGCCTACAATGAATCTCTATGTAACCTATAGGAGAGTGAAATATGCTGATGTCATAAGAGGGCATTATGACAGCAGAATACTAGCAAGAGAAAGTGTGTCTCTCTCTCCAAGGAGATTCATTTGTTTGTTTCCAAACACTGAGGAGTTTGAAGAGAGCAAACATAAACAATGGAAACCCTAAAGCAGGGGTTCTCAAACTTGCCTCACAGACAGTCGGGTTTTTCAGGATATTCAAAATGAATATGCATGAGAGAGATTTGCATACGCTGCCTCCATTGTATGGAAACCTCTCTCATACATATTCATTATGGATATCCGGAAAAATCGACTGGCTGGGTAGGCCTTAGGACAGGTTTGGGAACCCTTAAAGAGTAAGAAGACAGGAAGCTCAACAAATATCACCAGTGCACAAGCATGTTCTGGAAGTGATGCCTGGTCAAGTTGATCAGCTGAATCAAAGGCAGTTGCACTGTGTCAGAGCCAGAAGAGTGTCCCAGAACCACCCAGTACATTAAATGGAGCAGCCTGGCCAGCTTTGCCCCCAAAACTGTAACAAGAGTCTTCCAGGACCATTTGTCAACAGCTGCCCAGACAGAATTTGCCACTTTGGCTTCATTTCTCTTCCAGGGGGACTCATAATCGTTGGCTGAACATGTAGTCAGTAGGTTCTCTTCATCTCTATGTCCCTGTACCCGGCCTTTCTCCTTCTATCCTGACTTCCCATCTAATATAGATCTGTGGCAGCCCTGAGCACCAGCATCAGCATGAGACAAGTCTGAGGAAGCCTGAAGAGCACCTAAAATCTGCTCCTTGCCAGACCCGATCTGGATGGTGGTACGGTGCAGAAGAGCTCTTCCTTCCTAACACTGTATTTTCCAGCTCCATTAAGAATAGTGATCTCTCTCTCCATGTATGTATTAGGCATTTCAGTATAGTTTGGACATTTGTTTTGGTATCTAAAAGTATGCTCAAATTGCTTATGCAATATATACCTATGAATGTATGTGTGCACAGTAATTAATGTGTGTACAAAAGCCATAGCGTGCACTCCCGCAGAATGCTTGGTGAGTTACTTTGCTTGATAGGGAACCTCTGTGTAGGTGAGGGTGTGTGTATGGATGGGAGATGGGGAGATCATTTATATAACAGCACAAGACACAAAGCGCTGTGCAGACACATGGGGCCATTTTACTAGAGGGTGCTAGTGACAAGACGTGTTCTGGCACACGTCGATGCTGAATGAGCATTGGGACACGTGTTGCCAGCTAGCGCGGGGCCATCATAGCATGGGATGATGTCTGCGCTGTCTAATTCGAGTTAAAGTCATGGGTACGGTTAGGGACAGACAGTGGGCGTGGTTTTCTCTGCGATGTTACTATGGGGGTTCACACCATGAGCCAACTGCATTAACATGGGATCACCTAACAGCACTTCCGTAGGTGTACCCACCCTAACATCGCATGAGCTATGGGACAGGACTCTGTGCTAACTGCCAGGGAAATGCATTCTATACCCCTGACAGTTTACGCGGTGCAGTTGCCCTAAATGCAGCTTTGTTTCAGCACTTTTGCAATTATCACGTCCTTTAGTAAAAAGGCCCCATAGAAGAGATAGTTCCTGCTCCATAGAGCTTACAAATAAAATAAAAAAGCAGAATGATGTGAGACCTCATCTATGATCCTAAGTGGCTTATAGATTTGTAGATAATACTTTCAGTGCAGTGGGACTGTAAATCTATAGCTGAACAGTTCAACGTGTACAATGAACCAAAATAGTTGGGGACTGAACTCAACCAAATGATTTTTGGCTTCCCGAGGGAACATAAGAAATGCTATAATGGGTCAGAGCAAGCTCCATCAAGCCCAGTATCCTGTTTCCAACAGTGGCATTTCCAGGTCACAGGTACTGGCAGACTCCCAAAAGGCACATAGGTTCCATGATGCTTGTCTTGGGGCAAGCAGTGGATTGCCTGGGTCCTCTTTAATAATGGTTTATGGACCTTTCCTCCAGGAACTTGTCTAAACCTTTTTTCAACCTAGCTATACTAACAGCTTTTACCACATCCTCTGGTAACAAATTCCAGAGTTTGATTACGTGTTGAGTGAAAAAATATTTTTTCTTATTAGTCTTAAATGGGTTAAACTGTAACTTCATTAGATATTCAGGAGTCTCTGAATGTTCCACAAGCTCTTGAAAAATATGTTCTTACTGCCTCGGATGAGGTATTATCTTAAATATGCCCCTAATGCCCTCTGGCTACAGTTTCCAGTCTTACCCAGTGCTCAGAAGTGAGCATCAACTGATAATAAAATGTCAGAGATTAGAGAGACCTGCCATTCAAGATCCACATTTAGACCCCACCATACCACAGAACTCAGACACCCAATGTGGTTATAACTGGGACAATAGAAAACTTCCTGATGCCTCTTCTTCTGGCATCAGTAGTGAGACATGGTGAGGTTTTTTGATATTTTCATTTGTTTTCTTCTGGGGTTTTTTTGTATGCTGTGTAATGCACGTTCCACATCTCCCAAGTGCCAGGTCACCAGTGTGATTAGAAATTTCCCCCGGCACCAGGATTTTCCTGCCTTTTATTTTCTGCGGCTTCCTACTCCCTGCACCATGTAGTTCTCTGTGAGCGTGATGCGTGTGGTGCAGGAACTCCCGCGCTGGTCTAGGGGTCTAGTCTCACAGAACCAGTGCAGTATTTCCTGCACCAAGTGCTCCACACTCGCCAAAGTGCTGGAAGAAGGAGTTCTTTGAATAGCAGAGCGACAGGATCTAGAGTAAAGGTAACAAATCATTATGTTAGGAATTAGATAATAATAATAAAAAAGACTGATAGAAACATAGAAATATGATGACAGAAAAAGACCACATGGCCTATCTAGTCTGTCCTTCCATATCAACAAACTACAACAGTCCCCTTTTTACCTTTAGAGATCCTCTGTGTTTTGTCCCATGCTTTTTTGAATTCAGTTACTGTCCTCATCTCTACCACCTCCACTGGGAGACTATTCCACGGATCCACTACTCTTTCCATAAAGAAATATTTCCGCATATCACTCCTGAATCTATCTCCCTTCACCCTCATCCCATGTCCCCTCAGAGCAGAACTTGCTTTCAACTGAAAGAGGCTCTCTCCCTGAACATTTATGCCATGGAGGTATTTAAACATCTCAATCATATCACCTCTATCCCGCCTTTCCTCTAAGGTGTACATATTAAGATCCTTCAGTCTGTCCTCATATGCATTATAATGAAGACCACTAATCATTTTAGTAGCCACCCTCTGCACGACTCCATCCTGTTCACATCCTTTTGAAGGTGCGGTCTCCAGAATTGCACACTATACTCCAAATGAGGTCGCACCAAAGACTTATACAGAGGCATTATCACCTCCTTTTTTCTGCTAGCCATTCCTCTCTGTATGCACCCAAGCATCCTTCTAGCTTTTGCCTTCGCCTTTTCTACCTGTTTAGCTACTTTAAGATCATCAGACACAACCACACCTAGGTCCCACTCTTCTTTAGTGGACAAAAGTAACTTCACCCCCTATACTATATTGCTCCCTTAGATTGCTGCAGCCCAAATGCATGACCTTACATTTTTTAACATTAAATCCCAGCTGCCAAATTCTAGACCATTCTTCAAGCTTAGCTAGCTCCCTCCTCATGTTATCTATACCTTTCTGGGTGTCTACTCTATTGTAGATTTTGGTATCATTCGCAAAGAGGCAAACCTTACCGGACAGCCCTTCCGCTATATCACTAACAAAGATGTTTAAAAAGAATCTGACCAAGGACAGATCCCTGGGGCACACCACTGGCAACATCCCTCTCCTCAGAGTGAGCTCCATTTACCTGTACTCTTTGTCGCCTCCCACCCAACCAATTTCTAACCCAAGCAGTACTTTAGGGTCCATCCCTAGGGTGCTCAGTGTGTTTAGAAGTTGCCTGTGAGGAACAGTGTCAAAGGCTTTACTGAAATCTAAATACACCACATCTAGGGCTCTCCCTCGGTTCAACTCCCTGGTCACCCAGTCAAAAATATCAATCAGATTTGGTCTGACAAGACCTGCCTCTGGTGAATCCATGCTGCCTCGGATCCTGTAATCCGCTGGACTCCAGAAATCTCACTATTTTCTCTTTCAGCAGCGTTTCCAATAATTTATCTCACCACTGAAGTTAAACTAACCGGCCTGTAGTTTTCAACCACATCCTTACTTCCACTTTTGTGTAAAGGCACCACATGAGCCTCTTTCCAGTCCTTTGGCACCACTCCCGACTCCAACGAGGCATTGAAAAGGTCTAGTCATTGGAGCTGCTAGAACATCCCCAAGTCCCTCAGTATTCTAGGGTATATCCATCCGGTCCCATCGCTTTGTCTACTTAAGTTGAGCTAGTTTCTCATTCTCACGAACACAGTCTTCTGAAAATTGTTCAAGATGTCCCTCGCTTCTGTTCCTATTTGTGGGTGTTTTCTGAGGTCCTGCTCCTGGTTCTTCATCTGTGAACACAGAACAAAAATATTTGTTAAGCAATTCCGCTTTATCCTTATCAGCTTCTACATATTCCTCCCCTGCACCCTTGAGTCTGACAATACCACTTTTGCCCTTGCTTCTTCTCACTAATATATCTGAAAAATGTCTTACCCCCCATTTTATTGCATTGGCTATTTCCTCCTCCTTTTGAATCTTTGCCTTCTTGACTAATTTGCTAGCTTCTCTAAGTTTTTCCAAATACAGATGCCTGTCTTCCTCTCTCTGTGATCTCTTGTATTTCATGACTGCCCCTCCCTCCTTTTTCCTTCACTTTTTCAGCTACTTCTTTCGAAAACCATAGTGGTCTCCGTTTCCTTCTACCTTTATTTACCATTTGATGTGGTTTCACAAAGAAGTGGCTGAGAATGGAAGAGTAAAGAGATTAACATTCAAATATGAAAGGACCCAAGATAGCAGAAGAGTTGTTTCACGCTGTTCATCCTGGACTGTTACTTTTTCTTCTAAATTCCCTGAAATGTTTGTCTGATGGGGAAGTGTAAGGGAAAGTGCGGCTAGTCCTGGCAAAAGCTGCCCTTACTCCTACAGGCACTTGTTCATCGAGCAGTGACAGCTTCTACTCCACAGGGCTCTGAAGAGGTTTCGCTGGGCCTCTGTCAAGGAAAGGCTTGCTGCCAGGGGTTTCCTGGCCTTGATGTTACCCTTATCCTGGAGCACACTAAACTACTACTAGTGCTACTAAGCAGTTAGATAGTGCTACAGAACGTATGCCTTACTCAACAGATACACAAAAGAGACCGTCCCTACTCCCTGAAGCCTACAGTCTGGTGAAGAAAGACAGGCCAGATAAATATGTGTTTGTTGTGAGTCAGGGATGAGATTTGAAGTCTGAAGGGTACCTGAATTTAGTTTGACAGACCTTCTTTATCTAATTGGGTAAATCTATGAAATGTGGAATTTGTGCTGTAAAAACAGTCCATGTAAGAAAAGAAGGAAATGGGGTAGGGGAGATTACCAGCTAGAGCTCTTTGGGTCAGCTTTCATCTTGCAAATGCACCGACTGACAACTCCACAAGAGTAGCAGTGCTGCTGATGGGAGGGGGCAGTTTGGCACAGTAGTAGGGAAAACCTCTGGCTGCAGGCGATGCCCCCTGAAAAGTGCAGCAAGCCAGAGTTTATGCGTGAGGTGTGTGATTTGATCTTTGACCACAATGTTAAGATCCAGCAGACTTGCGACTCTATCTTGATAAACATTTTTATTCATTATAAATTGTCTTTCTTGAATAGACACGTAACAAGAACTATCTGTCATGTATGTCTACAGCACTGTGTACATATCATAACATTCTAGGAAAGATAAATAGCAGAAGTGGTAAATTCCTGAGCCGCCTGACTGAAGACCGAACACAATTTAGGATAGCTATCCAGAGGGTCACCATGAGTCGACTCCGACTCGACGGCACTTAACAACAACAACAACATATCATCTTGGTAATTTTTTTATAAGTGTCTATATTAGTTAAACTGGTTTTTAGTTACTGATTAATTGAAAAAGTGTTTTTGCCCTGTGGGTAGAATATGAAAAAGGAGGCTTGCCGTGATCTCCAGAGTTCATGTGAAAAATCCCTTCTGGATACATTTTATGATACAGCCTACAATGAATCTCCATGTAACCTAGAGAGAGTGAAAGGTGTGATGTCATAACGGGGGGCATTATGACAGCAGAATTACTGGCCAGGAAAGATTTATTTGTTTTATTTCCCCGAAACCCTTGAGGGTTTTGAAGAGGGCAAAGATAAACCAATGGAAACCCAAAAAGTAGCAGTTTCTCAAACTTTCCTCCCGCAGCTAGTCGAGTTTTTCTGGATATCCATAATGAATATTGCATGAGAGAGATTGCCATAGGCACTGCCTCCATGGTATGCAATCTTTCTCATATCTATTCATTGGGATATTTGGAAAACCCAACTGGGCTGGGAAGAATCCAGGACTAGGTTTGAGAAACCCCGTGTTCTAAAGGGTAAGAGCACTGGAAGCTCATCTGATATCACCATGCCCAAGCAAGGAGCTGGAAGCAATGCCTGGTCGGGTTGATTATGTATTTTAATTTATTTAACTTTTATTACTCAAATCAAAGGCATCTGCACTGTGTCGGAGCTTGTAGGGCCTCTTTAGAATTACCCAGCTAACTATGAACTGGAACCTGGCCAGCTTTGGCTCCCAAAAACTTGTAGCGGGAGTTCTCACAGGACCATTATGTCGTACAGCCCGTCCCAAACAGTCCTTTGCCACTTTGGTCTTCATTGTCTCTTTCCAGGGGGACTCATACATCGTTTGCTTGGGATACGTAGTCCTTGTATTCCATTCATCTCTGTGTCCCTGTACCCAGCCTTTCCTCCTGCTAATCCTGACTTTCTATCCTGACTTCCCATCTAATATAGATCTGTGGAAAGGTCCCTGAGTATGCAGCAATCGGCATGAGACAAGTCTGCTGTAAAACTGAAGGAGGATCTGAAAAATCTGCCCAAGGCCTAGACCCAAATCGGGATGGTGTGCGATGTTGCAGATTTTTTTGTTTGGGAAACAAAAAACGCTTTTCCTTCCTAAAAAACTTGTATTTTCTAACTCCAATTAGAATTAAGGAGCTCTCTCGCCATGTATGTAGTAAGCATTTCAGGATGGCTTGGACATTCATTTTGAGATTTGTTGCTAAAATAGGTGTTTAAAAGTGCTGCTCAAATGGCTTGTGCACACCAAACTTCAAGACCACTTAGATACCAAACAACATACTGGTTACCAGAAAACACATGGATTCCGTCCATTCCAAGGAGCTGAGACCCTTCATGACCTCACTAATGAACACCCTCATCAAACGGCAACACAGACAAAGCACTCTGGATTTGCTAGGATCTTTCTGGACATATCTGCAGCCTTTGACTCCATAGTCACACAACTATCCCCCTAAACAGACGCACAAGAATTTGGCCATCAAAAAGGTTGCATACTTCAATGGTGTCCACTCATAACCTAACCAAGAAGAAATCAAATGATCCGCACAAACATAGCCACCTCCCCCCCCCTTTCAGCAACACCAAGGGGAGTACCACAAGGATCCACACTATATGCCATGTTCTTCAACATATACCTGCAACCACTCTGCTCACTCATACGCGCCGCACAACATCAACTACCACATCTAGGCAGCATGGACATAATGCTCTATGGTCCCATCACAACCACTAACACAATGAACAAACACCTATCAGACTGGCTTAATATGAAGTCTCCAGCTGGCTACAAAAGAAAAAACTATCCATCAACATAAAAAAACCAGCAGGCCCTCAATAGTAAAACCAAAGGACCAGACTTCACACCACCTACACACGGCAACATAGGAGCCATTACAAATACAAATTCAACCACCACATAAAATACCTATCTGCATGCATCAAAGACCAAGCACGCACAATAAAGCAACAGATAAAAAAATCTACCGTACAATGCCTCAGACCTATCATTGAAAAGCAGGACTTCAGGACCGTCATGCAAGCCATGACACTCCCCCACCTGGACTACTGCAATATAATCTACCAGGGGACTACCTGCCACCCACACCAAAACACTATGAACTGCCTTAAATACCACAGCAAGA